>JAAGAY010146879.1:6219-61931 GCA_011801015.1 Ardeotis arabs | reverse complement strand
GCCCCCCCCCCCCCCTCCACCCCCGCCGTACCGCAGCCGGTGCGGGCATCGGGCCGCTGCCCGCCTCCCCGCGTACCGATCCGGAGTTCTCAGCGGCTTTATTTACGTTAAACTTTAACCGTGGGCGCTGGTAGTGTGGCGGGGGGAGCAGTGAGGGAAAAATGCCGTCCCTGGAAACCAAAAAACGTGAAAAAAAAATAAAATGGTGCAATACCCACCAAGCGGTTTTTCAGCCCTAGAGAAGCAGTGAGCGGCTGTCACGCGTTGCGGAGTCCTCACGCTAACAACTTTGTGCATGTGTCTCTTTTTCTCCTCTGCAGGCTGGGAAAGAACAACAGATCCAAGTAGGTGAGTCCCTTTAACTGTTATTGCTGCTGTTGGAAATAAAAGAAGTAAGCTCAAGAAAGTTTACTTTCTGGAAAAATGATCTGTACGTTCTCCTGTGTACCCCCGCGCTGTTAATGTGCATTTGGAGTTTCACGGTGGTGTGGCACGACTTGAATTTGCGTTGCCCTCTCTTTACGTGTTTTAGCATCCGGACAGGTCCGTGCTTCCCCTCTGAAATATAAACCCACGAAAGTTAAAAACGGCAGCGTGCTTAAACTGGCCCTCTGAATGGGACAGCAAATCCGCTCGGAGTTCAGTGCTTTGTCTTCATTTCTGCGTTTCTGAATCAAGGAGGAAATGCCTGCTCCGTTTGGCCAGGGCCAGCCCTGTCTTCGTATCATTTTTCTTCTGTATTGGAACAGTTCAGCCTTTTCTTTTAGCTGGAAAAAAAAAAAAAAAATTGCCTGTTGCTGAGGCCCCTTGGTGTTCTGTCGGTGGCACGGTGTGCTCGCTGCGTGCCGAGCCGCGGTCGCTGGCTGTTGGGTTGTGCGCTGGTGTGCTCGGGTAGGAAAGCGCGGGGCAGTGGGGCCGGTGGCTGTGATGAAGGGTGCTGAAGTGAAAGGCGCTTGTTAGCGCCCAGGCGTCCTTCGTGTTGGAACCTAAGCCTCTCTGACTCTTTTCTAAAGACAGGAAACTTCATATAATTAGGGGCACGCGCGCACAGTTTAATTGCAGATCTGTGTTCGTTTAAACTACCAGGTAATTCAGGGTTCTGCGGGGTGGACGAGGCTGCTGGACGCTGCGGAAGCTGGGTGTTAGCGCACAGGTGTGCCACCTCACCTGCTCCTCCGCTTACCCGCTGGTGAGCTGAGCCTTTCAGCGACGCCCCGGCGAGCGCCCGTGTCTGCACGCTGGAGTGTGCTCTGGAGCTTTCCAGTGAGAGCTGCGGTAGCGGTGGGAAGGGACCCCAGGCAGTTCTATTTCCAGTTGCCGTTAGACCTCTAGTTGTGAGGTTTCGGTTCAGGTTTTGAGCTGAGGTTTTGTTCAGGGAAGAATTTCAAGTATTACTCTAAATTTTGGAGGTCTTGTCTCAATTTCAGTTCTGGCACTGCCTTCTCCTGGGCTTAGGTTGGTTTCCACTGTGATGGGTGAATAATGGGAGTGGAGGCAGTTAGGTACATTTAAACCTAGCTGGCAAACAGACTTTTTTTCCAGTGGTATGCTGATCCTGTGTTTTATTTCTAGTTGTTTCCATGAGAAATGGATTGTATTTGAATTTCAGAAACCATAAGCTATACAGGAATGCGTCTTTTAAATTATACAGTACATCAGACAAAATTCCTTCATCTGGAAAATAACTTTTTTTTTTTTTCCCTTTAACTTTTTCCTTTCTTTCCCGGTCCCAGCACTGCTGTAGTCAGGGCCATTTGAGGCGCGCAGGAGGGAGACGAAGGCGCGTGGCAGAGGCTGAATCAGGCACCTCACACGAAGCTGCCACGCCAGCTCTGTGGGTCAGCGCTGGGGGTCCAGCTAGCAGGAGGAACAGTCTGGTGGCTCACCAAGACCAGGCTTTCAGGGAGCGAAGGTCTTTTCTTGAGGGGAAATGTGTATTTTGAAAGCACAACTAGCTAGTTAACACCTAGAGTCATTGGGATTTGTCCTACGCTTTATGTTTTTGAACTGTTAGTATTTAAAATAATGTTTGATCCTGTAAATTCCGATTCCAAAAGTATGGCTTACTCGGTGTAGAGTTTGAGTGGTGGCAGTAAAACCTGCCTTAGGATTGCCTCCAAATGGGCCGTCCTACTTTTAAGTCCCTATTAGGTGTCACTTTGCATCAGTGTTGTATATTTTGATTTGGCCCAGGGCTGGCTGCTGTCAGCAGCTAATCTTTTCTCCTAGCCTGGAAAGTCACTTAGAACAAATTAAAGCACATAGGATTGTATTTTTTAAAAAAATACTGGTACGGAATGTATTACAGAGATAGGGAGTTACCCAAGCTTAATTAACGGCATTAACGTATAACGTACCGCAGAAGCCTGGCAGCTGTCGGGAGGGAATCGTGCTGTTGTCACTCGTGAAACAGTAACCCCAAAGGTGCTGGCGCTCGGGGTGCTCCTGCATTTTCATTTTTCCTGCCTCAGCCTCCCACACAGCAGAGCTTCGTCGCTGCTCGGTGCTACTTCTGGAGGAAAACTTGGATGTCCAGCCTGCGAAACGGCTGCCCCACGGCCAGGGCGGAACACAGTCACCTGCGCTTCAGCAGAGGCTGTGAAAACACCAAAAAGAATTTCTTGGGCTGTCTGCATCCCTGGGACAATTGGACTTTGAAGTGAGGGAACGAGGACACTACGGAGGGGTGTACCATGGGAGCCTCTCTTCCTGCAGTCCCTTGCTTCTGCTCATCCAACTCGTGGTGTCCAGCACCGAAATACACTGCAAAGCCTCGTCCCTCTGCAGGTGCAAGTGGTGGCAATTCTCGACATCCACCCTCCTTTTCTCGTCTTTCTGGGCATTTCTGCCACCTAAAGGCAGCCGAATACAGAGCGAGTGGTAGCTCTGAAGTGCTCCAGGTTGCTGAGAGGGACCAAAACTGCTCCTTGGTTTCTGGAAACCGCCAGCCAGCGATGAAGGCAGAAAACAGCGACAACAAAACCCCTGCTAGGGTCGTCTCTTTGTCACTGCGCCGTCTTCTCTTGTGATTGAGCGAAGTGCAACACCTCTGTGCCCATCCCGTTGCGGTTATCTCTGGGATGGAAGGGTGATATCTCAGAACCTGAGACAGTCTTTTTACTGACATGCCGTCCTCTTCATTCCTGCAGCAGGACGTGAATTTTTAATTTTTTTTTTTTTTTCCAAGTACTCCCATTGCAAAGCTGGATGTCTGCCACCCAGCAATCTGGTTGTGGTGCAGCTTGTGAATTCTGTTCAGAAGACGGCGATGCTCTGGAGGCGTTACGTTAGAGCCAGTCCTTCTGCCGAGGCAGCTCAGCTTCCTGACCCCTCGAGCAGTGTTGGGATACATCCTCCAGGAGAGGAGAGGGAGCTCTGGAAGCTGGCGGTAGCTCCCTGGTCAGTATGGGACGGTCTGGGACTCACACACAGCCCCGTGCTGGGACAGCTTGGACAGGATGGCACCAGGAGCACGTTTGCATCCTTGCGCGGTATCCAGCATCATCTCTGCCAAAACAGTTGTGCTTTTGGTGTGATTTTAATAGGTTTCTGCAATGCTGTTCCTAATTGAAGCGTTTCCCAGCCGCATACAGAGGCGGGTGTGGTTCCTGCACCTTGATCTGCATCTCATTGCCGTGGCTCAGCGCAGATGATGCTGCCAGCGCTTTCGCTCAGGTCACGGAGACAGGCAAAGGAGTTCCCGTGGTCAAAAAATGAATCTGCTCACAAAAGGTGGCCCTCTGGCTGCAGCGCAGGAGGGTGGAAAAAGGAGAGTCTTACAATCAAAATTTATTTACGTGCCGCGTGAGCAAAGAAATAATCGGGATAATGAACACGAAATGGGGTTTACGTACTTTTTAAAAGAAGTAAAAAGGTCATGTCTTCAAACTTGGGCAGCTTGGTTGAGACACAGAAGTAATTTGTCTGAGCTTTCAGAAATGCCTCCTTTTCTGCTGATTCCACTGATTTCAGTTTAGATTGTGTTTTTGAAATCGTCTTTCTTAAGTGAATGTTTACACATTTGGAATTCTACTGTGGGCAACTACATGAAGAATTTTGGATCCATGTATTTCACAAAATCTTGTGCCTAAAAAAATAATAATCTGCTCTTCCAAATGCAGATGATTAAAAAAAATATGTTTAGGACTTTTGAACCTCCATTGTCCACAGCTGTACGGTGCAGAGACAACTCCTGTGAGCCCGCGGTGTTAATTCTTCGGTTTCATCTGCGTTTGAGGGGAGAGGAGTGCAGACAGCCCTCTTCAGAGGCATTCTCTGGCTAATTACGTTTTGGCACACCATGAAAGAATGTGATGTTTTTTCTTAAGTGCTTCCTTTCGACTTAAACATTGTGCAACTGGAGCAGCCGTTTAAGGCCAGCTAAAAAAATGAAGAAAATGTGAAGTTAAGTGCTTTTTCTCTTGCTCTGCGTTTCTCCTCTGATCATTACTGTAAGCTTTGAATTAGCAGAACGGGTCAGCTCTGAAGTTTTAGCGTAGGAGAGGGAGCACCTAGAGCTGGAATAGCATTTCCTTAGACCGTGCTGTCTGTGGAAAAAGGGTAATCTAAGTCCGCGGAGGGGTTTAGATGTCTTCAGTATTCAGTCATGTCACATTTAATTTTAATTGCCTTTGAGCAAAAGGCATTTCCTCTTCTAGCTCAGCGTTTTAAGACTCTGGAAAAGCCTTTTGCTGACTCAAAAACTTGACAGTTCTTATTTTCCACCCTTTGTTCCTGCCTTCTTGTGGCTAGCTGGTTGTTCTTGTTATTAGTAAAATAGCTTTTTTTTTTTCTGTCCCCACAAACAGAAGTCTGGGAATACTGCAAGATGTGCAGAGCAGTTTCTCAGTCATGCGGTGAACACAGGATTTGATCACCAGACTGTGGTCTCTGGCATCAAACATCCTGCTTTAAAAAAAAAAAAAAATCCACGAAGAATCTCGGCGAGGTACAAGGAGGAATGTCAGCCTGTGAATGAAATCCCATCGCTGAAGCGCGGGGAATGTGCGGATCGAGGTTTTTGCTTTGACCCAGTTAGGGTGTACAGCCCAGCAGCTCTGTCTCCTGTTCGTGGCCCAAATTCTAATTCATAAAAATGAGTTTAGAGCTTTGGTTTGGTCCCTTTCCTAAGGAGAGAGATTAGAATCCTGCCTCGGAATTCCCAGTGTTTTAGAGGGGAATTACCCTAAGGATCATGTCCTGATTAGGGCACTGATTTTAGATCCTGCTCCTGTAGGCGTGTGGCAAAATAGGTTGAGTTGGCCGCTACGGAGAAGCGCGCTGTGACTGCTGGCTGTAGGACTACGTGGAGTACGTTCTCAGATCAGTGGGTTTGAAAGTGATACTGAACTTTTCACTCGCCTGGGATATGGTGTTTGTGCGTTATGTAAACATCCAGTGCCGGAACTGAAATGTCCTTGTGTCTCCCCTAGTACCGTACACTGTCAGATCCCTCCGTAACTGGCATAAAAGAAAATTGGGAGAAAAAGCAGTTATATGGAGCCGTTAGCAGCATTTTCCTACTGAAGTTATTAATTGAATGCATGAATCCCTTAAAATACGCAGCCACTGCTACCGGGAGAGAGGAGCTGAGCTTTTTCTCTATTAATTCTCAGTTCCAGTGTGATTCGCGCTGGGACTGGGTAAAATTTAGCTCATTTAATTAAGTAGGTTTGTTTGGGGAGTTCTCAGTGGCACTTAGTGGTAGCATCTGAGCTACCCAGCGTGGAGTTTTTTACATGAAAAGTATCGGTAGTATCACTCTGAAATTGCTTTAGCCGGTTTTCTCAGGAGGAGAAGAGCTGGGGAATAATGATTTCTGTGCTGAGTGTCTTTTTAACTCTCGTGTAGTCTCATACACGGGCAGTCAGACTTAGGGTTTGGTCCAGCGCTTAGCAGCAGCTTGGCCCCCAGCTTGACCTGGCTCGGGAATGTCTTTCCTTCTCCTTTTACAGGACAAAAATCAGACACCCAGTATCCTGATGGCTTCCAGATTACAAGGGGTCTCCTGGAAGAGATAAACTGGTTTGATGGACTTGTTTCGCAGTGGTGTGAAATCACTTCAAGGCAAGGGGAAACACATGTGTGTCCTGATGCAGGGCGGCAAATGTGATAAGCGCTGACAGGAGACCTTTCTCTGAGCAGGAGAAAAGATTCTCTCCCTTTGCTCATCAGTGCCTAAGAATAGCACAGAGCCGACAGGGTAAAAACGACTCCCGTAGGCTAATAATGCTATTTTCGGGATAGAGGTAAGGGACTGCACAGAAAGAGGCTCTTTCGGGATTGAGGGGGTATTATATTCACACAGGCAAGTTCAGAGCCCAGTTGGAAGGTTTCCAGTCGGCTAATGTTGCTGCTAATTAAACAGGAATCCCGAGCAATTGACCGCTGGGAATGGCAAAAAAAAAAATTATAGGTAAATGGGACTTTGATTGCTGTCACCTTCTTTCTTCTGTGGCTTTGCATGCTTGGCCAACGCCTCTGCCAAAGCAGGTTAGCCTGGGGAGAACTTCTGCTGGAATTTGGTTGCCCACAGCCTTGTCTGGCCAGACCGTTGGATTTTGAGCTCTGTTAGTCGTGTTATACGAAGGGGAAGGGCAACGCCAAGTTGCTGGGTAAGGGGATTTGTGAGAGGAGATCTGTAGAGGTCGATTCATTTATCAGCGGTACACGATGCCCACTGGATTCTTTTTGTATTTCAGTTTTCTAAGACTGCAGAAATATCCATGCAAATTGGCGCTGTAACCAAGCACAGCACTTGATTTTCAAAATCTTAATGGGGGTCTTGACCCAGCAGCAAGCAGTTCTGTGCGAGGCGTGTGAAGGAGTTGCACGGCTTTTCTTACAAGAGAATTCCAAAGGGTCGCTGCCTCTTTGGCTGTTAAGCAAGCCTAAACCCCAGCTGAATTTGTTGGTGGAATGATCTAGAGCGGCTCCAACAGGAATCCCAACTGGGGAATTTGGGAAGGGGAGGTGTGAGGCAGAGGGGTCCTGCACACATGGCGTTTGGACGCGTGGTAGCTGCGGTGCGTTGTACTGTAACTGAGCCGCTGCTCGTCTATGAGCCGCTCTCCGAGTGAGCGTAGCGGTCAGTTCCTCAGGATTCCCGTTGTATCCTGGCATGTACCGTTGGTTCTGGTGATGTGTGCTTCTGTAGCTGCGCATCTCCAGGCTCGTTCCGTGCTCTTGTTCTAATTTTAGTTTCATTTTGGTTATTTCTCTTGGCAGAATTACGAAAAAGCAGACCGAGACCGTACGGGTTAGTGATTCCCATTAGTACCGATGCGGACGGAAGCTACATCTCCAATATCCTCTCCGCGAGTCACCAAAGAAGATCGACGCGGGAGGTATCCCAGAGCCCCAAACAGCTGTATTTTAACGTCACTGCCTTTGGAAGGGAATTCCACCTCCGGCTGAAACCCAACACTCGTTTAGTGGCTCCCGAGGCCGTAGTGGAGTGGTATGAAGACTCTGTGGAAACTGGCAGCCATGCTGCTAACACGAGTCAGACTTGGACTGCTACAGAGAGGCTGCGGAAGAGAGAGCCCCTGTGGACCAACTGCGCCTACGTGGGAGACATAACCGACATCCCTGGAGCGTCCGTCGCTGTTAGCAATTGTGATGGTCTGGTAAGGCTCGTTTAATGGCATTAACGTCCAGTATTTTACCACTTGGTATGTGGCTTTTGTTGCTTTTAACTGCACATTGCCACTGAGATCATTTCAAGAAGTGTATTTCTTAAATCCTCTAGAAAACGCCTCAGTACATGCTGATGTATACAGTCCTGCTGCTTTCTTCTGGGTTAATTCCTGGGAGTTTCACGTCACTGAGTCGTGCGAGAGAGAGAACTCTAATCTACATGCTTTTGGGTTTTGGTTTTACTTTCATGAGGTGTTACAAATGGGAAAATGAATAATGAAGTCGCTTTAAGGCTTCAAAGACAACCTTTTGCTGAGCGAATGTAGAAACTGGCGTCCACATCGTCACTCTGAACTTCTTTAGTGGCAAAATCGCAGGCTGCCCGGTAGTCCAAGAATAGCAACAGGTTTAACTTTTTTAAGGGTTTATTTTTACAATAAGCATGCTTTGTGTTTTCTGACATGCACTTTTGAATCACCAGAAGGTACCGTAGGAGAATTGAGTGGTTGACGTCTATAAACGGTTCGTTCTCCAAGCTGCACCGGCCTGACGGCTGCGTGAGGTGAAAACGCCCGGTGTTTCGTTGTGGCTTCGCAGATGCAGCCAGTGCCTCGGTACACAGATCCCATATGGAAGGGCCGGGCGTATATCGCGTACACGTACCGTGCGTTAATTCCGTCACGCGGTGGGGAAAGCGAACAATACTTACCTTGTGCTCTTGAAGCAGCCGGAGCAGCGGTGGAACACGGCTGCAGCATCCAGGAAGATGGATGTAGTGGTTGCTCCGCTGCTGTTCAGGAGAGGAATCGTATGAACAAGTCTGTGCCAAGTATCCGTTCTTGGAAATCGGTTTCCCTCTTCCTGTCACACGCCGCACGTTAGTGATTTGATTCCATTTTGCGATAAATCCTGGCTGGCAGACTCCTTCAGCCGAAACTCCTTGGCTTTCCTTACTTAAAGAAAGGAAATATTGGTGGTGTTTACATCGGAGGTGATCAACTAATCTCAGTTTGGTGCGTTCTGTTTGTTTTCTGGGGTTTTTCAGGAGAATCTGCTGGCCCTGTGCTGTGTTTACCAAGGCCGTGCAGACATCTGCCTGGGTAGGCACAGCCTCAGATGTAGCTCTGAGAATAAACGCGAGCCTCGCGCTGAGAGCTGCCTTCTGGCCGTAATCCTGAGTGAAGTTCTTGCGTTAAGTGAGACAGCACTTGAAGGCGATAAATTGGATTAAATGGCATTAGATTAAGGAGCACAGCCGCTCCGGCAGGGATTGCCGTGTGGCTGGCAAGCTGCTCCTCTTGTGTTTGCAGTTAGCTGGAGTGAAGCAGTTGCTGTCGTCACAAACCTCCGTGTGTGTAAGACAGCGGATACCAGAGAGGTCCTGAGTGAAAAAACAGGAGATTTCCCGGTTGTGTGGGTGCGACTGCTGCGCTGCGTTTCACTCTGCTGCCCGGGGATGCTCGGCTTCGGGCAGCGAGCGTTGAGAACGGCTCACGTGTTGAAAACCCATCTTTCTGAGCACTTCAGCTTGATACCTCGCCTAGCTGTTCTAACAGTCTCTTGGAGCTGTAAGCAAGTGAGTGTGAAATGAATAAATAATCCTGAAGATTGATGAGATTTCAGATTTTTTTTTTTTTTCCCCCCTCCTGCCAGCTCCAAGGTTAGCAGGAGTAACTTGGAGTTAGCATTTCTGGCTTCTCCGGTGCTGTACCGTGCATCTCAGCCAAGCTAGAATATTTGATCCTCAGCGTGTCCTGAAGATGTGAAGAGTGAGATGATATGGCTTAACAGAAACTGGAACAAGAGTGAGAAATTCTAGGGCCATGTGTCTATTGCAAGGATTTATTTTCGACTTCAAAGGAATTTCGACACTGTCCAGTGTAGCCAGCCAGGTTCTTCCCTTTCGGGAGAAGGTGAAGGGAATCGCTGCGGCGGCGATTCACTCGCTGTGTAGCTTATAGTTTGATATAGTAAGTAAACAGAGAAAGAGCACTTGACCTGCCACAAGTTAGCAAAGGACCTCGCAGATTTTGTTTTGTGCGTAAGGAGATTTTTAACCGTGACCTGTCAGACACCCGCTGATAGCAGGGCAAAATTCTGTGTTGTGCTAACGCGTGCTTCGTAGACACTGCTGCGTTTCATATCGGTCAGTGTTTGCTGTCAGCGCTCCATGTGTGGTTACGAGGAACATAGGGGTGCTAAATTTTGATTGCTTGGTTGTAAATATGTAGAATAATTGGCATTTGCACGAGTACAGCGAGATTTTACCCATTGCCTCTTGCTAAATCTGCACTTAAATTTAAAAGCCAAAATATTTGTACACTTTTGTTTTGAAATAGTTTACATTTCTACTTTTGCAGCAGAAGTCATCTGCGTGCCGTCAGGTTTGCAAATTCCTATCTTCACATCTGCTTAATATCCCCTGGAAAGAGCCCTGTTTATTTAAACCATCTCGTGCGTGTGCATGCACTTGGCATAGCAAAAGAACGCTTCGTTCATCGTGGAGGAGCTGCCCGCTGTTCTTATCACCGTGTTTCAGAAAGCTGCTGCTTCCGTGGGTTTCCGTTGCGTATCTCTGCTGCTGTTGTTGTGGTGGAAATAGCAGGTTTTATTGTCACGGTAATTAAAGAGTTTACCACGTACTTGCCAAGCGTGTGGCTGGGTTGCGGTCACTGAGCAGGATCATCCTCCGGAGCTCAGGTGGCACGGGGAGCAGTCCCGCCTTGTCTCGCCTCAGGAGGATTGTGTAGTGCGTACGCGCAATGCGGCCTGCCGGTCGCTGCTGGCTGGTCTAGGTCCGCTGACTGAGCATCTAGAGGAACATAAGGTTTAGGAAAGTGGGGAAAAAACCTGCAAGATGTTGAAGACTGAAGCCTTAGTGCAGGAGAAGCCGTGAAAATATGCTCTAAGTTCAGGCATGTGGTTAAGCGCATACCAGGATCTAAGCGGTTCCAGAGTGATTTGTTTCAAATGCTTTTTTATTACTGTCGTTCCATCAAGACTGAAGTATGAAGACTTATTTCTTGTCCACGTGTTGGTACTGATGCGTTGTTCCAACGTCATTTCTCCCAGGCTGGCGAGACGGCGTTACCAAGTGCAGGAACAGCTTTCTAGGCGCTGGTGATGCTTTATCTCAGGGTATTAGAACAGCGTTTTGGAGACAAACACTTGCGCTGCTGCTGAGCACGTGGGAAACTCTTCTTGTGTGTCTAGTTCATTTCTCCTTGAAGATGTCACTCAAAACAAGCAGGTACTTCATCCTCACTTTGCGTGGTGTGGTGAGAGTTCATGCAAATGAGTGCTCAAGCTCTGTTTATTTCTTCTTGTTTGCGTTTATAAGTTTTCCTAATGGGCGCAGACTGGGGCTCATGGTAGATTTGCCTCACTTCTTAGCCCTTGTGTCTCCTGCTCTCCTCCTGCCTGGCGTTTCTCCCATTCCCCTTAGAACAGATTGCCCTGTCCCATGTCAAACCTCCGTTCTCTTCCAAAGCTCTCATCCCAACTCATTTTTTTGTGAAGCTTTCTCTGTCACAGTGCAAAGCCAAAGAACTTGTGTCGGCAAGGCAGACACCATAGGTAGATGTGGGAATCGCTTGGAGAGCGTTTGCAAAAGATGATGTGAGCAGGGAGAAGACCTGAGCCCTTCCACGTCCTCTCACCCCTCTCTGCCTCCTGCCCTGTTCCCCAGGGACGCTCAGCCCGTGACCACGGTAAGATTAAACCCATCTGAAAAGAACGCTCCTGTTGAGAGAGCATCTCTTTGCTTCGGCAGGTAGGCTCAGAAGCCTGGTGTTCATACCAGCTCCTGGCTGCCTGTCCAAGGAGGGCGAACGGGGAAACCTCCCTGCTTCGCGCTCAGGGTAGGAAGTAGTTACAGGGGTTTTGCTCCGAGTTTCCGCTTGGTTGTGCGCTTTACGTTTTCAGGGCTGACTGAGCCGCTGCGGCCTCCGCTGAAATGATCATTTTCCTACGGGCTGCGGCTCCCTCTCCTTTTGTTCCAGGGATTGCGTGGTCATAGGAAAAACTGAATAGGTCTGCAGCGGTGCTGCTGCGGACTTGGTGTCGGTCAGCTTGGGCCAAAATATAAGGAGCTGCACAAATATCTCTCGTAGCACGGAAATACACGATCAGGTTGGATAATAGGTTTTCCAAATGGAAAAACATGTCGTGTATTTTTTAAAAGGGAGCCCAGAAGCAAAAGGCCTCACTGGCCTGAAGAAATCCCTCCTGCAAGAGCCCCTCTCCTCTGTTGTGGAGAAGGGTGGAAGCAGCCCTGCCCACTGCTGCTGCCCTCTGCAAAAGGTGCTGAGAAGGATCCCTGGTGAGAAAAACCGGGAGTGTGGCCTGACCCCGTTAAAGAAATAAAATAGATGATGCGCATGCCTGTGCCATGATCCCTGCCTGTCCAGCTGATGGGACAACAGAGAGACCAGCTCCTGCTGTGGCAGGGTCAGGAGGCTGCTGGAGAACATCAGAGGGACTACAGATCTCCTGGAGTATGAACCAGGACCAAGAGAAGGGATCAAGGACAAATTTGAGATTTCTGGTTTTTTTCTCCTCCTCTCCGGTAGCCTTCCCCAAGCGTGATTTCTCAGGGGGTGGCAGAAGGAGCCAGAACCGGGACTGCATGTGAAGTCTGCCTTTGAAGTAACTCCGTTTTCCCCCTCGTCGCTCTGACTGCCGTAATCCCTTGCTTAAAACCCCAGCTGGTGATTCCTGACCAAACCCTGGGCTGCTGGAGCCCGCGGGGTTCCTCCAGGGCCCCGGCCGGGGTCGGTGTGCGACACTGCTGTCGCACGGACGTGGAATCAGTCGAGGTGCCTGTGCTGCAGAGGTTTTTAGAGGTTTTTCCAAGGGGCTTGGCAATCTCCTATATAAGATGTCCAAAGTTTAAGTGCTTTCAGTTCCTTCTTCACTTATGCTGTGGTGCAAGTGATGCTTGATCAGGAAAAAAAAAGGGAGACAAAGCCCCTTTTCTGCTCACTTCATACCAGCCAATGTAAAAAAAAAAAGTCTGTTTTACTAGTGTTTGTCGTTATTTTCGGTTGAGAAATTAGGTTTTTCTTATTTAACAGGATGTCCACTTGAAGATAAATGTATTTATGAATTTTTCCACATTATTAGCCAGGTAAAGTATGTCTGAACACATCACTTCATGCTGTGAGCATTTGCCTTCAGGGGAGTCCAGTTTAAGACAAGTGTCCTGCCACCACAGATGCGTTTCCTGGGCCCCTGTCGCAGGGGAGGACTGCACATCTCTGGCTTTGTCGGAAAAGAAGGTATTGGAAGTACAAACCTACTGAGCAACTTCCTTTAAGGAGCAGGAGTCTATGTGAAGGAGTGTATCTTACGTCCACGCATCCCTGTCTGGAGGCGTTGTGTGTTAAAAAGCAGGAGGACTGTGTTCTTCTCTTCCTTTGCTTGCGCTTCATTTCACCGGTGGAGTCGCTTACAGAGGCAAGAAAGTGGTTATGCTGTGAAAGGGACGCTTGTTGGTGGCTGTGAACAGGGGAAAAGAAACATCTCTCGTGCGTGGTTGGAGTTGATATTCCAGTGGCGTGTTCCTGCAGAACAGTTGTGGTTTAACAGCCCTTGAGCTGATCTTAATGGAACATAAATTTTGCTAAGCTGCTCCTTGGCCCTTCTCCGTAGAGCACACCTACGCTAGCCGTTCTGTGGTATGGGGGCTCTGCAGAGGGGAAAAAAGAAAAAGTAAGTTGCTCAATTTCTGCATAATCCAGCAAAAACATCATCCCTTCGTTCCGCCCTCAGAATACCGCTGAGTCTACTCTTCAGTCCAGATTCGTCCAGGCTCTGCAGAGCCCAGAGGAGCGGGCGCGGATGCGGAACGCTTCACTGTCCCTGTTGGACGTGGTGGAGCGGGCATGAGGAGCGCTGGCTCCGGTGACATCAGTATCGGATTCAGAAACTCCCTGGTATCGAGTGGCCTCGTCCTGGCGCTCGGTTGAGACCTGGGAGCTCAGGTTGTCAGAGGCTTGTCCCGTCCTTCTGATGGCACTGGGCAGAAGAAATGACCTCCTGACGTGAAATAGCCCTGCAAGTACCCCGCGCTGGGGGCACACTGCCTCCAGACGGTCCTGTTTTCTCTTCCTCTCTGGAGCTTGCTTCTTCAGTCCAGGACAAAACTCAGAACGTAGATGGGATGGAAACCGTGCGGATTTCTCATGGGACGTACGTAGAAATGATGGATACAGTCAGCCTCTTGCTTCCCTTCATCTCCAGCTCCCTCTGAAGATCCCCTGGGCAGTGGGGCTGTGGACGGAGCGGTTTTAGGGAATGGTGGTGTACAAGCTGCTGGCATTCCCGTGCTTTTTTTTCTTGGCAGGCTGAAAGGATATTTCCCTCTTGGGAGTCCCTCCTGCATGTGGATCCTTGCAGAATGAAATAAGATTGGAATGAATACGGGAATATTTTCCAGCAGACTGCTCTTAAAGTTCCCGTCACTGTCAGGTTTGGAGGTGGTGTTGGGCTTCTGCCCAATCAATGCCTCTTGTGTGTCTGTCTTTTGTAAAAATGTGTTGTTCTGTCTGTAAGTACCTGTATCAAATGTGACATTTTTCTGAGGGACAATCTTATTTGTTGAACACCTTCCCGAAGTGGAACTGAAGGATTCTGTTTCAGGTGGGATTATTTCCACCCTTTCTGCAAGTCTTTTGCTGGAGCAGCAGCAGTGAACGTGATGTCCTGACTGAAAGTGCATGTTTGAAGAAAGTAATGCTGTTTTGTGACACAAAAGCAAGCAGGTTGAACGAAAGAAACCGGCCTTAATTGGAGTTCACAGAAGGGCATCATTGTTCAGCTGGCTTTGAACAACATTTCACCCGATCGTAGAAAGGTGAAATTGCAGGACAACCGTCTCCGTGACAAACTGACCGCTTTTTTTGCCCAAACCAAGAGTCCATCAGAAGCCAGCGGCTGAATGAGCCGCTGCTGCAGCGGGTGGTGCAGCTCTCAGCGCAGCAACTGAGTTTTCAGAAGTATTAGTGCCGCGCGGATGGGCCGAGTGCTGGTGTGCCGGGGGGCCGGGAGCTGCCAGGTCAAGGAGGAGGCTGCTTGCCCCACGTGGTACCTTGGCGGTCGGAAGGAGAGGAGCAGGCAAACTCAATTCAATCTGACATCTGAGCGACCTGAAGTGATGAAATCCAGGTTGCCGATGGATTTCTTCAGAAGAGGAGGACTTCACTTTGGGGGCTCTCTGGAACCTCCAGCAGGAATAGCCCAAAACGCTTGATTTGGGAACTTCAGTTCCCGGACCTTTTAAGCCGTGTATTTTGGGGCTCAAACTGCTGTTTACAGGTCCATATGACTCTCCCCAGTTCACTTCATCTCAGAGTAGACACAGTCAGCGGTCACACAGCCGCCTGAGGTGTGCTGTGCAGCTGAAAACCAGGGATGGACACGTTGTCCCTGTTTGCAGCTTCTCTCCTCCAGCTTCTGCTGCCTTAGTGGTGTCTCCTGCTCGTTGTGTGGAGACCTGCTCCGAAGTGAAGGAGTGAAGATCCGGTGGGTGTCTCCTTCTTAAATTTTTCTGTTTCTGGATGCTCACAGCTAACAGTTCATAAAATAGCCCAAGCTTATTAAAATTACTCAGTACAGCCCTTTTTTTATAGTTTTAGTAATAAAAACCAGATTGTTGAACTTCTGTGGACCCTTGACAAGGCCCACGGCGCACATGAATTGGGCTCTCATTCACGTCCTGCCTTCACGTGTCGCGTGTGGTAAAGTCCGTGTCTCAGTGGAAGAAGGTAAATAGGAGCTGAAATGGTCAATGTTCTCAGAACTTCATTCCTCGCAGCCTCTCTCAAAGTTCTCATTGACGGTGGGGTTAGCACGGCGTTTGGCACCGCGTTTTGCAGGGTGGAGGTACAGAAGCTATATTCAGTAACGCCCTTTTTGATGTCCCCTGTTTATTCAGCGCCGCACGGGCTTCTGTCAGGAGTTTGACCTCGGAGCCGCGTGGTCTGAGGTTTGTAACGGGGGCGAGAAGCAAGGCTGGGCAGAAAGCACCACACAGCGTTTTTGGGGGGAAAACAGGGAAAAGCGGAGGGCAGAGCAGACAGGTTTGGCTGTCGCAGGAGCTCGTCATCTGCGTGCCAGTTCTTATCCTTTTCCGAGGGTCACACCGCATCTCTAGCGATCGCTCTCTGATTGAGGCTCTTGGAAGAGCTGTGGAGATAAAATGAGGTCAATGTCCAGACCTCAGGTTTCACCAGGAGTTTCTTGAAATGACAGATAAAGCTGCAGCACTGTTGTTGCTGTTAATGGGGTGAAATATTGGCTTTCACTTCGATTTTGAGCTGATACTTAGTTTTCACAGACTGCTTCTGTGCTTGGCTGATAAATTCAATAAATTGCTTTGATTTTGTTTTTTAAAAGCAGCAACCGTGCAGCAGTAAATTGACTTCCTAACCTGATACTGATCGCGCTGGCGTTGGGCTTTGCCGTTTGATACCTGACTAACGCGCTGGGAGAGATGTTACTGAGGGGTTTTCTGCACAGAGATGCTGACCTCGAGCGTCCCCTTTCCACCCTCCCGATCACGAGATGGTCGTATTGGGGGATTATTTTATTTGTCGTTTTGGAGTTCTCAGCACTTCATGTGAAGTTATTTTTCCTGCTCTGAAGGCTCTCAGATGTCCTTGCTTTTTGTTTTCCTTTCCACTTTTCAGAGGAAGCTGTGACTCTCCTGTAATCCCCTGACTCCGGGAGCTGAGGAAACAGCGGGCTCGCTGCAAAACCTGGCAGCCCTGCGCGTGTAAAATGTACCTGTGGCGAGGGCCCCGGTGCCCCTTACCTCGCGCCCGCTTCAGGCTCCTCTCCCAGACGTGTGCCTTGCCGTGGCCTGTACTGTTTCACCCTAAAATAGTCACTAGAGCTCCTGCAGTGGCCACAAAGACAAAACTTGGGCTCGGTGAATATTTCTGCGGAGATGCTGTGGGTGCAGGGAGATGCTTGACTGCGCTGAGCGTGTTCCATGCATACTTTTTGGTTTTTAATAACCGGTATTTTAAAACCACCATTCGTTCTTTAAGGACAAAGCGTTTTGCCTGCCAGCTTTGCGCCGTAAAAATGAATCTGTGTAGGTTTTCCAAGAACAAAAAGTAGAGACACATTTTTCCACATAAAATGAAAGTTTGGTTTTTTTCTTTTTGCTTTCATATAACTCTTAAGGGGTTCCATTGATTTTCCTTAGGCTTGCTGAAAGGGGAAAAAAGAAACCCAACGTTTGGATTAAGACCAAGCATGAGAAATTTCGGCACAAAGGAATTTTCCTGTGTGTGTTTATAGAGGAGGCTGAAAAGCTCAATTTCACTCCTGCACGGTGACCCAGTGATACCTTGCCGTTTTATTTTCTTCTGTGCAAATTGAGCAGAACGTTTGTTGGGTGGCTCTTCAGAACGCCTTCTGCTCTTCAGAGCGGTGCATCAGTGTGTGGAGAAGGCTTTGGTTCGCCAGGGGAGCAGGCAGAAGTTGGAAGGGATTCTGCCTTCATATGGCATACAGAGATTACCAAGGAGCAGCTTTGAATTTTAAGTATTTTAATTTTTTTATATTTTAAATGTGATCGCGGATTTCTGTGGGAGCATCACCCCATTTTTGTTGTCCAGCCCAGAATCCCCTTTGTGGTGGACCTTCCTTGTATTCTGGATTCTTACTTTTCTGCTCCCCTGCGGAATGGCCGGTTGTGCATGGCCTTTGTCTAGATTACTTGTCGCGGCGTAGTCCCAGGCGAGATCAGTAATCTCAGAGCAGCGCTTTTATTATTCGGATTACGCTGGGTGTGCTTCAGTTACAGAGCATGCTTGTATTTCCAGTGAGTTTGCTGGCCACAGGAAGAACTCTGCTGAGCTAAGGAAACGCCTGTATTGTTTCTGGGCAGCTTGACATTCGGTGTTTTCCTACCAGTGTCTCTCAGCTTCTTATTCCTCCGTAGTGTCCCTAGTTTGGAAGAGGATATTAAACATTCCTGTGTTTTCATCCTGTTTCTGAATCTTCATCCTGGTATTCAGTTGAACAAATAATATTTTTCTGTGTAGCTGCAGAGGACTTTTTTTTGTTTGTTTTAAAAATCTGCTTCTGGATGGTCTCGAAGTTCTGCTGTGTGAATAATTCTGCTGGCTGTGACACCCGAGCAGCGCGCGCCATGTGAATGTTTCATTTGATTCAAAACCGGTTTTAATGTTCTGGGATAAATACTGTCGCGCTCTTAGCACTTATTTAAGAAGAAAAATCTTAACGCTGCTCTGTGCCATCTGTGTTTAGTAGCCTTCAGGAATTGAGGCCGAAATGATTCGGGAGCTCTCGCTTTCTTTCTCAAGTGCGTTGCCAGCCGTTCTGCAGCAGGTAGAACGTGTGATTTAATGCGGGTTTTATATCACATTCAGCTACCAAAGAGGACAAACGAAGTGTGGATTTCCTGCTCGCTCTCCTAGAAATGACTCAAAGGACGCGGGTGCCGCAGGACCCTCAAATCCCAGCGGTCTGCCTGGGGGCCTCGGCGGGTCCGTGGGGCCTGGAGGGAGAAGGCCTTTTGTCTGCAAACCTCCTCTCTGCACCCTCAGCTCTATCAATACCATCTGTTTCTCTAAAATGTGCCATATTACTTTTTTCCAGCGTTCTTCTAACGTGTAGGATTTTCTCCTGTGCCAAGTATGTCGAGGCCGTAAATACTTTAACACGCAGGAGATGTGCAGCGAGAGAAGTATGTCCTTTTGGACGGGGCTGCCCCTTCCCCGCCAGCCCTGCGGGCCGGCCCGCGGCGGGGGCCGGGGTCTCCTGACGAGGTGACCGAGAAGCGGGCTCTGCCGGAGGCGTGCCGCCCGCCCCGTGTCCCTGGGGACAGCCATCGTGCCGTCTCTGATGGCGGCTGGCGGCAGCACGCGCCGTGGGCGCAGCCCTGGCCTGCGCCTTTCTCTGGGGGTGGGCTCCTCTCTTTGCATTTTTAGAGAAAATGTGTGATTTTGCCTAATTGCTTGGAATTTGAAGCGTGTGTCATTCCTGGTCGCTTTGGTAAGCCTTCGGTGTTGATATCCACTCTTCTCTGTGCTTCACATAATTTCTAAATTACCTGTAGCCACTTTTATCAGATCAGTACTGTATGTGCTGCATAAAATATCATGTTTTAGCGTGGTGTGATAAAATAATGCAGTTCCATAAGTCTGAATTAGCTGGAAGTATCATAAATGGAAGAAAATGTGTGATACTTGATTGCTTTCACTTTATTTTGATTCATCCTTATGTACGTTGACCTGTGCAAGTTAGGCCAAGCAATAAGTGCAGAAGGAATAAACGGAAAAATGAGAAAAAAAATGGATAATCTACAGAGATCTCAGCAGCATTGTGAGCAGAAGGGGAACTCTTCCTTGGTGTGCCAGATGTTTTGTGAAGGGACTCATCCCTACGTATGAAGTTTCCTGCCCCGCTCTGTCCGCAGAAGCCTGGTGAGGTGAGATTTGTGGGGGGTGCTGTCAGGGTGTGAGGTGGATGGCTCAGCTCATCAGGTTTTTGGGACAGGGCGCTAATATTGTGGGTACTGACGAACGCTGCGTTGGGAAGCTGGAAAAGGAGGCTGGCTGTCTGCCGAATCTTTTGTCGAGAAGGAAGATGTGTTCGTGCTGCCACGAAGGTGTCTGTAAGCGTGCTGTGCTCTGGTTTTCCTTTATTTCTGTTACTGTTCTGTTCGTATGCTGTGTTCTTTGCTAAAATTTGACTCCTTTTGCTACGGGTGTCAGGAGCTGGCTGCCTGGGTCAGCAATACGCAGCTCTTCGGGCAAGGAGATGGCTTCCCCCGCTGCATTTATCTGACGGATGCGATACCAATGCGCGTGCTTTACACGGGAAAAGGTTGATAGCCGTGAGCTGAAGAGGGGCGTCGTGGGGCGAGCTCTACGACTTCATAAGTTTCTGGAATATTTTGGGAGAAGGAACCCAGAGAATCAGTCGATCCTTGACAAAATACGGATCCCGTGTGGCGTGAGAAGGAGTACCTGCCCCGTGAGCTGAAGGTGTGACCCTGGAGCTGCGCGCGTAGGAAACTTATAATCCGTTTCCACCCACTGCAGCTCTGCTTTGGCGGAGGCAGGCAAAGGGAAACGTGCTGCGGGCAAAGCATCCTTCTTTGCTTTTATTTTCCTTCCAATAAATCAAGCAGTGTTCGCTGCGGCTCCGAAAAAAGCGTTCGCCCTCGGATTAAACAAGCGAGCGGCAGGTAGCTGTGACGCAGGTCTTGCACAGGCGCTGAACCGAACACACCTTAAGCCAACAGGGAGGGTGAAAGGTGGTAGTGTTTCTGCCCTGAATCTGGGTTTTCAGACGAGGCAGCGCCTTTTTTCATAAAAGCCTGTTTATGCCGACTCCGTAAGAAGTTCAGACGGGAGGGCTGTCTCCAGAAGCCGCCCCCTCCCCTTTTGCCGGGTCCCAGGTGTTTGTCTTGGCAGGGTGCGGCGTCTGCTGGGCTGGCGCTGGGCTGCTAACTGGAGGGAACACAGAGCTCTTGATGCTGTTCAATAGGGCTTCTATTCCGTTAGCGGCGGGATGGAGCTGTCAGCCACCTGGGATTGTCCAAGGGGGAGGCGGGGAGACGTGAGAGGGGTGGGGGAGAGCCCAGGAGACTTTATCTGCTCCCACCGACAGGATGGTCAGAGGAAAGCGTTTCCTGGGAGGTGGCGGCTTGGTGTTGGTGTCCTTTTGCTGCGGTTCTGGCGCGGTCAGCGTTGATGGTGGGTGAAGTAATGGGTGATGCTAGCCAGGACCACGTCGGGCAGCGCGAGATGCTCTCTTGTTTTAACTTCCAACACCTGGCGAATCTTCCAGGAGATGTTGCTATGAGCCAAGCAAGCGATTTGTGGCCCAAAGTGAGAATAGATATCCCAGTTGTGACACTTACAGATGCTGTACGTATTTCTGTTTTTTCTCTTGAGTCCATCTTGGGTTCTCTTACAGAGTGCTGCTGGAAGGTGAGACGAGCACAGACATGAAGATGGTGGAGGAAGCTCCTTCTAAGCGAGCTCGTTTCCTCTTTGAACACAAGCTGAGATCCTTTGTAGCTGTCGTACACGCTGACAGACCAGTGAAGGACGTCATTTCACAGAGCTGGGTGTGTTTGGGCCCTGCCCTTGGGTGGTTATGGTCCCCTTGTGCTGTGACGACAATTGCTCTGCGCAGTCGCGGGCTCTGGAAGTCTCACTGCGCGTCTCACAGAGAAAACTTGTCACTGCGTTTGCCCGTGGTGGTCTCAGGCGTTGGATTTAGATCTTCGAAGTGAGCAGGTTCACCCCCCTGGGCATAGTCTCTCCCCTAAAACTGTCTTGTGCAGGCAGGTTTCCCTCTTCCCGCTGAATTCTTAGCTGCCCTTGGACTGGATGGTAACGGTCTGGCTGCCTGCTTCCACACGTGCTGTGGTGAGAGCTGTGACTTTCTCATTTCCGCTCCCCTCCTAGGTAGGTCCACCTACACCGCCCGGTCTCTTTACTCCATATTTGCTCCTGTGTGCTACTGAAGGGTCCCCAGTTGGACCTTTCTTCTGCAGGGAAGGTGATTTTTGCATCCTCGGATCCCTGTGCTTGTTGCTGATTTTTTTTCTTTGCGTAGCTTGCTCATCTCTTTATGAGGACTATTTCTGCAGCCCGGCTTCGTACAGAGAACCTCCTGCTGCTGAGCAGACTCCAGTCTGCTTATTGTATTATGGACAACCTGCTCCGTTTAGAGATTCATGCGGGGTCCTGGGCATGATGTGAAATTTCAGTTTTTTAAGCTTTTCATCTCCCCTGTTTCAAATCTTCACGTAAAGACACAGGGCATGGTATTTCCAGGTTACTCTGTGTTACGGAAGGGCGCGCGTATCCTAAGGTGCCGGTGGTACGAGCGAAGATTCTCATGGAGGGGGATGCAGTGAAGCTCTGTCCGTCATGTCCCTCGCGGTGCAGTGAAATCAGGTTGGATGAGTGACAACGGATTGGTGAGGAAAGCTGGAACAGAGCACGGGGAGCAGGTGTGGCACGAGGGTGACACAGGTCATCCTAGAATGTGATCGCACTTCTGTCTCACCTGAGTAAAAAAGGGAAGATATTTTTAAAAAAACCAACCCAAACAAACCGAAGCCATGAGAGAAACCTGATGCAAGCAGCCTAGAAAGCCAGCTTGGCAACAGAGCTGCTCTCAGCCCTTACGCTTTGCTCCCACGCGTGCCGCACCGGGCTGGGAGCAGCCGTGCCGCAGTTTGCGGATGTTTCAGTTGTGCGTTTCTGTTTTGCTTCTAGCAGCCTTGCTTGGCCAGTTCTCTCACTGCTCAAAGCTGGCTTAGGAGAAACAGCTACTAATTAACGCCTCGGTTCCCCAGAGTGTCACGTCAGTGTTTTAGAAACGATTTCTGTGTGGCACAAGGGCACTAAGGACGGCTTAAAGACATAATTTGTATTGTTACCTTCTCTGTGGTAGGTGCATTACATCTTACAAATATGCAGGGTTTTCAAAATACAGGTAGCAGCTGAAATAGAATATTGTGGAGGTAAGCGCGTGCATAAATGAATATAGCAGAAAAGCCCCAAAAGCAGAGATAAAAGCATTTTTATTATATTTATTAATAAATATGAGTCAGCTGTCTCAGCGTTGCTCGATGGAGACGCAGGCGGCAGCCAGGCACGGAGCAGCGCTGGCTGGAGATGTGGAGGCGAAAAGGGAGCGTTAACTCTGTCCCAGGAGGAGCGTGTGGGACACTGCATCACCAAAACCACCGTTCAGCCCCTTCTCTTGGTCAATATTGTCCTGTGTTTTTGGAGGAACCTCTGGATAAGCGGCAGGGTTTCCGTCCCCACTCCGTGCCGGTGAGGTTAAGCGCTGCGGTCTCTCTGAGGACGCGGAGCGTTACTGAGTTCCCCGGGGAAGCCGACGCTGCGTAGCTGTGGTTGTGCTGGCCCTGCTGCTCCGGGCCAGCTGGTTCGGCTGCTGCACCGCACGGTATCGCCCCGCTCCCGGGATCCCGCTGGGAAAGGTCCTTGGCCGAAGCCCAACAAAGCACCTGGGGACTCTGGTGGGTCTGGTGTCCTGGCAGGCTGGACGCTGCTGTGGAGAGCTTACGGAGCCCGGTGAGAGACAGCAGGGAGCAGAGACGGGACAGGACATGGGGCGAGTAGGATGTGATCGGCGAGCCCAGTAGATAAGAGGTCTCAGCACTTAAGCAACCTAACTTTTGCCAAGCTTTTTCTACAGGCAGTTAGGCAAACGAGTGTTTTGTCGATGGATTTGGCTGGATAATGGCCAGTGGTGTGACTCCGCTGCCTTGTCAACGAACCCCTTGGCTGCCTGACACGTGAGGGTGGGCTCTGTAGGCACCCCTGAGAATTCAGCGGCTTGCCCGCGTTGCAAACCGCCAGAAACGGGGCACTGAACTTCCTCGGGTGCCTTTGAAAATCCCACCTGCGGTGCTTGCTGGAAGGCTGACGTGAAATGTGTCCGTTCTTAGCGGTCGCTGCACAGCTCTCCGCTGTGCGCTCTGAATGAACGGTTCTTTCCTCTCCTGCCGCTCGTGCCCCACGCGTATTTATAGGGAATCGTGTTCCCCCTTAAACGCTGTTGGTTTTGGCTCAGTAAGCGATTCCTTGGTTTAACCTGCCCTTGTCAGTTGTTTTCTCAAGGCTTGATATTGTTTGTAATCCCTTTATTATTGTCTGTGTCTTTTTGCATTTTGGGGGAAAAAAAAAAAAAAAAAGCCTTTTTCCAGGTTTTGCTTTATCAGTCCAGTGAAAAAAGCCTCGTTTGCCGTCCTCTGGGAAGTCGTCCTAGGTGGGCTGCCTGTGCCGGACTGGGTTTGGCCTTGCTCCCAGTTACCTTTTATTGTGATCTCAGGCCGGGCTTGCTCCTGCCTCGGCTTAATCCAGCGGAAAGGTTTTCCCTCGGTTCGCTACGCCCCGTTACTACTGAATGGGGGAGGACGAAAAGAGCTGCAGGGACAAAATGATTTCGTGGTTGCGAGTCACTTAAAGACAGCTCGAGACGTCGCGCGGCGAGGTGGGTGCACGCGAGGTGCTGGGCAGACCTCCCATGGGTTTTACCCTCTGGCACCCCCTCTGTTGCCCTTTTCCGAACGGGAGAAGCGAGGCGGTAGGAGAGCTGAGACGTTAATCCGCTTCCCCCGCGTCTCCGTCGGGGCTGGGTTTATTTTCCACAAAGGCTGCTTTTTCCTTTTTGTTAGCGCTGTGCTGTTCCCCTTTTCACGGTTTGAGAGTAACGAGGACGCTTCTGGATAAACCTCACAGCAGCACAGATTGCAAACCGCATCCTTCAGTTGCTGGAAATGTTGGACATCGTTAATTTATGAGAAAAAGCCGTTAAATTAATAGCATTCCAAGATTTCAGGCTACGCTTTCCTGCGTTGCTCCATAAATGTGCTTTTGTGGAAAGAAAAATTTCCACTACATACTTGTTCCTTGAAAATCCACCGCAGCCTTTTCTCCAAGTGAGCCTTGAGAAATATTTGCTCTGAACACCTGCCTCCTTGGCTCCCCGGCTGCCGGGCTGCCGGTCGAGTTCTCCGTGGAGATGGACTCGACAGTGCAATGCCTGCTTCTGCCCCTCTGTCTCATCCGTCTGGAACATTCCAGGCTCTTTTTACTGGGGAAGTGAGAATGGAAAGCAAGCTGGGTTCTGCGTTGGTGCTTGCTGTAGGCTGTTAAAACAGACCAGCACCGTCCCTGTTGATTCTAAGTGTCGTTTTCCAATGAAAGGAGAAAAAAATCAGTATTTATTAAAATTTGTCACCACGCTTTGTAAGAGAATGCCACAATTTAACTCTTAGATATTAAGTATCAGAGGGAGCGTGTTAATATTTCTCCTGCTTACCACAGAGGTGAAGCCAAGCCAGGGTGAGCATCTCCAAACTGTGGGAAAATTAATTATTCAAAAGTGTGTGAAATGTATTCAGCTTCCACAGAGGTGAAACAAGCTCTTACCTGCAAACGAAGCAAAGAGTAAACCAAGGCTACGAGGTGTGGAAGGGATTTTTCCTTCATCAGCCCTTCTCGTGTGGCCCTTTGGTGACGAAACCACAATTGCCAGATCGCCGTTGTCGTTATACGTCGTAAATATGTTGGTTTTTTATTTCTCTTGTGAACCATGCAGTTAGTTTAGCATGATTAGGTGGAATGGGACGTAGCTTGGGGTGTTGTTCCTCCTAATGAGCAATTAGATTTTTAAAATAGCCAGGTGCTTGCGGGTTATTCTTCTGTTCCTTGAACAGCAAGGCACAGCCGTTCTCAGAAACGCAATTGTGCCTCTTTCTTTGTAGGTGTAACACAGACAGGAAAAAGCAGACGCGTTGGAGCTGGGAAGTGCTTTGGGGTAGAGCCGCTTTCAACTCACAGGCAACAATTTCATAGCAAATGGGTTATCTGCAAAAAAATCTGTCTGCCCAGACAGGGTCTGCACCAGTAACATAGCAGCTGGAGGTACGAAACTTAGTTTTGCTCAGAAGAACGACAAGCAAGTAAGCCATTAACGTGCAGAGGGGACTTGTTAATTCCCAGTCTAATTATGTGTACTGGACACGCGAAGGACTGACTTGTGATAATAATAACAACTGAGTTCTTCTGACCAAAAATCTTGCTTATCACTGCTGCGCTTGCACTGAAAACAAAGGAAGAAGGCGGTATTAAATTTACGTGGTTCAGTCAATATTTTTTCGAAATTCATTAGCTGAAAATTTGAGTGTAGATGGAAGAAAACACACGGAGCGTGGAAAACTTGAGATGAAGCACTGTGATTGTCTTCTTTGGATTTTGTTTTGTATTTTTTTTATTCATACTTTGTATGTGTCTCTGGTTGCCTGTGGGACGAGAGCAGGAGGTTTCGCACGCTGTGGTTTTCAGCTGAGCGGACCTTGCGCCTCCACTCCAGAGCCAAAAGCTCGCCGGGTTTTGCTGTAGGTTGCCCCGGCACGCGGATGCGCCGGCCGGCATCCTCGGTGCCCACGTCCCTACAGAGGCTGAGCCGGACGGGACAGGACCCATGGCATGCGATGGGGTGGGCGCGGGGGACGCGCTCTGAGAGCCGGCCCCGCGTCAGGAGAACGTTGTACCAAAGGAAGGTTGTAAGGATAATGCTTGTTGGTAGTTGCTCTGCTACTTTTTGTACAAACATTTGTGTTTTGTATGTTCATGTCTTGGATAATAACTTGCAGATTCCTCAAAACAAGTAACCCATTGGTTTTTTCCAGGACTTTCAAAGATTCCGTATCCATTTTTCCGCTGTGCAATGTGCTTGCTTTCACTGGCTGTGCTGGAGAAAGCTTAGCTTAGATACAAGCAGGGGTTGGTAAGTGACTGTTTCCTGAGCGCACTGCCAGATTGCCTTTACCGGTCTTTACTGCGATTTATATTCCAGTGCCAGCAAAGCAATTTTTCCTCCTGAGCACGAGTCTCTCTGCCCTTAGGCTGGATTTAGGCAGGCATGACTTACTCCGGTGAGTTTCATGGTGGATAAATCTGCCTTGTCTGCACACCTGTCCCACAGCTTTTACCGGGAGAAGGTGTAAGGGGGAAGGGTCCTGAGGAATTGTCGATCGCTGCGCAGGTACAGGACGGAGCAGTATGCGTCCGTTTAAGTAGGAAACCGCGTGGCTTCTGCGCTCAGCGTGCCGTGCTTAGGCAACGGAATAGCCGTGCCCAGCCTACGAACGGTGAACTCCTGGGTGAGCTCAGGCTTAGTTGTGTTTTTGCAGGGGTAACGTATCTCATACACATACAGATCTTCTCCGAAGGCCTTTGAACAGTGCCCGCAGCCGGATGGATGTCCCCGGAGCGCAGAGGGGTGTCGCCTCTGGCACGAAGTCCGCGCAAAAGAAACCCAGCGGTAACCTGAGCCTCACAGCACAGCAATACGCTGAGTCTTCTGTGCTTCGTCCCTCTTGTTTGTTTTTATAGCATCAGGCCGGGTCTCCAGGCTGTGAAATGACATTGGCGTGCTCTCTCTCTTCCTCACCAGGCTGGGATGATAAGAACTGATGAGGATGAATACTTCATTGAGCCGTTGGAACGAGGAAAGCAGATGGAAGAGGAAAAGGGCAGAATCCACATGGTGTACAGGCGGTCGGCCGCAGCGCAGCATCCCACCGACGCGCTCCCCGATGTCCATGCAGAAGGTACGGTACCCTGCGTTGGTGATGTACGGGTCTGCCCCGGGTGACTCTAGCTTACAGCAGTTTGTACTGAGCTGTTTGGAAAGGAAGCGTTTAACTGTTCTGCGGAAATACGCCGTCAGTCATACACGCGGTTCCTCTGCCAAGGGCAGCGCACGTGTGCTTTTGTCTAGGAGAACAGAACTCAGCCACGAAGCGTTCTCCTCGAGGTACGTTGCAAAATGCTTGGGTTTTCCTTCCTTAAACCAAGGCCATAGCTTGCGCTGATTTAGGCGGGAACAAGTCTGAGCCGTACTAAGTTGGTAAGATACTGTGGGACATGGGATGTCAGCAGGAATACTCATGTGGCTTTAAAGTGGGAAACGCTGTGTGAAAGCCTTCCTCCACGATGAAACAGGGCGTGCTGCGTTGTGTTCTCCCTACAAGGAGTTGGTTTTGTTTGTAAGATACTATTGCCGTGAAAGCTTCCAACTTCATCTGTACAGAGGGAGCTTTCAGTCTGACAGGACATCTGCTATTCCTGCAGGATTTCATAAAATTTGGGGATTTGTTGGACGTTTTTCAGACAGTCGGACAGAAAGAGCATACGAGTCCTCAGTCAAAAAAGCTACCGGCTTAAGATCAAGGTTTTAGCAAGGATCGCAGTGTAGCGGAGCAGTTGCTGGTCCATGCGCTGCGTTCTCATAGAGATAAGCACACATCTATGAGCTGTCTGCTTCTCTTTCCTGGTTCTCTTCATTGCACTTATTTCTGATGGTGTTTTGTGAGCTTTCTTAGAAATCTGAGTTTCTGGAGGAGATTAGGCTGCCTCAAGCTACTGGATGGTGTGGGCTTAGCCTTTCCACTTCCGCAGCACGGAGCAGCAGCCTGTGCCGATCCCTTTTGACGGTATCCATGGCTATGGACAGCCTCCTTGGGGAATGACGGCGTGTGGCGTGCACCACCGTGTTGTTTTCATCATTGGCTTTGTCTAGAGCTTGGTTTCCTTAGAAGGGCGTTACGTGGAACACCCAAGAAATTAGATGGGAAAGCCTGCCTTGTTCTTTTGAGGAATGCTGTAGGATGAGAAACTTGGTAACGTTTATGGGCAGGCCTTGGTTTTCTCTCTAAGTGAAAACACTTAGCAGAAGGTGGGAAGAAATGTGAATGTTCAGACAGAAAAGTGATAAGACA
This sequence comes from Ardeotis arabs, assembly GCA_011801015.1. Lineage (NCBI taxonomy): Eukaryota > Metazoa > Chordata > Aves > Otidiformes > Otididae > Ardeotis > Ardeotis arabs. The sequence goes on along the minus strand of JAAGAY010146879.1, from coordinate 33,970 downwards.
GCACATGCTGCTTTTTTTTCCCCTCTTCTTTTTTTCTTAATTTTTTTTTTTTTTTCATTTCATCATCTCTCAAGTTAAGGAGCCAGGAAAATATACCAGAGGCTGAGTGTTTAAAGAGATGATACAGATACCCTTTGAACTGGTGGGCGTCTGTTGTTGTGTGTGTGCACAGCCAATTTAAACTTGAAGTGTGGATAATTTTCCGTATCTTGGCAGACTGGTGGCAGGAATGGTTATTTGGATTTCATGGGGAATCTGTCTGCTGATTCAGAGGATCTTGTTTTACTGTGCCTCTTGGAACCTCATCTTTCTCCTGCTAGTGTGAGGCAACGCAGGGACCTGCAAGAAGCAGTAGGTTAATGTTAAAACCGTTTTTAAAACCAACCACCTGACTGGCCGCTGCGGTCTGCGTTGCGCGGGGTGTTGCGGGTTTGAGGTGCTGAGCCTGGGTTGGCCCTTCTGGACAGGGGAAGCTCTTCCTCTTCTGCAGAGCAGCAGCCAAAGCCTCCCTCGGGAAGTCCCAGCTGTGGAAAACCACTTAAACGTTAGTAGGATGTGACACGGCATCAACAAACGTCAAGTGGGTTTCTCCCCTGGGAACAGAAAAGCCTCTTGGATATTCTTCCTTGTGAAGAACTGAGTCACACGAAAAGCCGTGTGAAAACTGGTGGGCTCATAATGTTTTAGTGAAATCATGACCCGGAACACGAATACTCATACCACATCGTGCTATGTCCTAATTTTTATGTGTACTGTCCTAATTTTTGTCTGAATGTGAGAAAATGATTGCAAATTCGTATCCATGCTCAGAAGTGAGGTGGAGTCAACCGTCACGGACCTGGTAGGAGAGCGTGAACGAGCAAGTATGTGCTTACAGCAGGCGACGGTGAGTTGAGCCAGGCTGCTCGGAGAATAACCCCGCGCTGGAGTGTTACAACTTCAGCGTCGTCTGTGTCTGCTACCGGATCACGAGGCAATTTATGCGAGGTTTTACACTGCTGCTGAAAATACTTTTGAGGAGTTGCTATACTGCAGAAGCCGTATGAGAAGCTCTGTGACTCCGCATCCCCTGCTAATGCGGCCAGACCTTGTGGGGCAGCAGTTTGTGGAATGCCACCAAGCACCGTAGCATTTCACTGCTCCGTAGGGTCGCTTGTCTGCAGAGCAGAAAATGTCGGGGCGTTTGTTTTTTAAACATCTGGGATGAGCATCTGGTTAGGGGTAGTCTGGGAATCCTCTCAGAGAGCAGGAGGATCTCCAGAGTTCTTCGTGGGTGTAAGTACGCGCAATTGTCTCCTAACGGCTTTTCCATATCGGAGTGCCCTGGGATGGTACTTGGTAAGCTCGACTTGAAGTCTTGATCCTAAAAACACTGAACATCTGTGCTTCTCATTTTACTTGAGTCGTACAGGTACTCGCGATCAGCGTTCACATCATGAGTGTTATTCCCAAATATTGTCTGTTAAAAAAAAATACATTCTTAAGGGCAAAAAGAGACAAGGATCAAAAGACTCGGTATTGAGGATGAAGGGTCTGGGGGACAGAGAGCGAATGAGGTATGCGTACAGAGCTGGAAAAACTAGAAGAATGCATGAGGCTGTCATGTTAAAACATCATTGAAATAAATCTTTTAAGATTTTATCACCAAAATAGCTTTTCACTTAGGAACAGAAAGAAATGCTCTCTGGAGAAGCCAGAGTTGGAAGGTTTTGAAGGGGTAGTGATGATATCGTTCTGTCCAGAGGGGATGAAAAGAATCTGTTCTCCTTTGTTAATAAGCTGACAAACACCCCCGAGACGTGTGATCATTAACCTTGTTCCTTGAAAGCATCCAAGAAACAGTAGAAACACAGAGCTGCAAGTTTAGAATCAAATTTGCACCCAGGAGGCCTTCTGTGCAGATTCTACTGAACGACTCAGGAGTATGGCCAAATGAAACCCAAAGTGTTTCTCAGAAACGTAAAAGCCCCATCCCAGTCCACTGGAACCAGTGCGAAGGCTCAGATTTACGTCAGCGGGCTGACAAGGCAGGTTTTGGATCGTGTTCTGCCTGAGGTCGATTCATCTTTCCTCCTGTTCACTCGTTTATTATTTTTTTCCGTCCGCTTTCTTTTCATACAGTATAACGATGACAACCAGCCTTCAGCCCGGAGGTCACACGGCGTGTTCGTGTACTCAGAGTTTCCCTGTTTTATTTTCCTCTTCTCATCGTGGTATTTTTTAAATGACAACCTATTCACCCGGAGAGCACTTCAGATGAAAGTATGTCTGTAATTACTTCCTACCAGTGGGAAACGAGGAGTAGGAGCCTTTATCTCCCGGCTTCCTTTCAGAATTTTCATTTTCCCTAAAGAACCAGAGTGCTTGTGTGGCTGATGGGGTTGCCATGGCACTGGGTTCGAGTGTCTTTGTCCCAGGTGGGAAACATGTAGGAGGAAGAAATGATTTGGGAATTGCTCCTGGTTGCCTGGGAATGAAACCCTGGAATAGACCGCAGAAGAATGGGAAGACTGTTGCCTCTTCGGAGACCTCCCTCCGCACTTCCCCAGGCACGTTAGCGTTTCTTAGAGACGTCGTCGTGCCAGAAGGTGTCGGAACTCGTTCTCAGCAGAATTTCTCATGACCTGTGTTCTGGTGGAGGATATTTTAGATACTTCACAGCACACCACACAAGTTTGTGCGTCAGTAATAACGGGAAAGATGGGACTGATTTCTGTGGAGGCTTAGTACACCACATTTTGTAACGTGCTCCGTTATTCTTGTCTAAGTTATACTGGTGGCGACTCATCTAAAGACATCCTGCCTCTTTATCCAGAACTGCTAGAGCTTTTGCTTTCCAATCAGCCTTCTTCCGTAGAACTGAAACTTGGTAAGACTCACTGAGGTTTTTGATTGAATACTGGTTTGTGGGGCCAGGTTATGTTCTTTTTTTTCAGGTAACAGTTTGCTTAGTCAAAGGAAAGGTGGTAGTCAACCTTTCAAACAGAAACGGCACGGCATGGTACAAAGGAAAATAAGTGTTGGTGATGGATGTATTGACAATAAACACAAGGAAAAAAGAGAAGGGATCTAAGGAGGAGGAGAAGTGGGAGGGAAAATAATGAGAAAACCATCAAGCACTTTTCGAAGTGGAAGTGGATGAGTAATAACTTTGAGGGCAGTGGAATTAGAGCCCTCTCCAGGGATATGAGTGTGTGTTTGCAGCGCCGACGGAAGTGTGCTCAGCCTGATGAGGCATAACCTGAACTAGATTTAACCTCCCTTGTGTTGGGTATCGGCGTCAGTCAGTACAACTGTGGAATCAACCAGTCACCCCAAAATGTCACCCAGAAGCTACGTGTGTTACTGGGTCCTACAGAGCCAGTGTTGCTTTGCTCTCAACTCAGAACGCTTTTGGAGGTCATGGCCCAGGACACGTGTCCTCCATACGCTTTTGTACTGAGGGTGAGCCCCTGGTGGGGTTTCGGATCTCCTTTCTTTGCCGTCAAAGTCCACGGTTGGGCTTGGCCCGCTTGTCCTCAGGTTTGGGATTCATCTTGTAGTTAGAAAATGTCTTTGTTTTACTCTTCCCTGTCTCTCCTCTCTTTTTTAATCATGTCTGTCGGCAGACACCTACGGGGAGACTGGACAGTTGGGTATGGAGTTGGTGTAGTGAGGTGTTTTCCCTCCCAGTTCAAGCCCACTCCGTCATGTATTTCCTACGGGTAACGTGCTGCGCGGTGCAATTCAGCAGTTAGTTGCCAGAGCTCAGTGAAAAAAAACATAAAAATCCAATTCTTTCTTTAGATGAGCATCTAAAATTAGTGACGTGAGAAAAATTAAGGTGCTTGTGTGCAGACTGCGACTTCGATGCCGTCTTCCGAGCCGTCTCTCGGTTCTCTTTGTGCGCCGATCTGTTGGGCTCAGCGTTTCATGGAATGGAAGCACCGTGACTCGGCAGTTGTGTTTTCAATGTTTCCGAGGATGGAGATCCCACAGCCTTTCTGGGCCCACGCTCCAGTGTTTCATTTTTTGTTTCCCCCTTCCTATCTCACTGGAATTTCCCTTCCTTCAGCAAATGTCCGTTACCTCTCATCCAGTAAAAACTTTCGGAACGGTAACGGTCACTGTGTCCAGAAATCCAGTGAGGTCGCTGGGTGTTTCCTGGCAGATCCACCACCCAGCCCTGACTTTTCACTATTGATTTAATAATTGCCTTACGTTAACTGTTCTATTAATGAACAAAAAGTATTAGCGTTAATCACAACTGGGCGTATTAGCTGGGCTGAAAAGTGTAGGTAGTTAACGAGCGGAGAACGTAATCTGGTGTAATCAAGCAGGAGGTCTGTGGCAAAGCGAGGAATAGGGACGTATTTGCTATGAATCTTCGTCCCTCGTTTTGAGAAGAGTTGCGAGATTTAATAAGTTGTATCCAAGTTGTATTCAAGGTACACCCAAGAAATCGTACTCGTCAAGTTCACTGCTTTAGGCCTGCTGCGCTGCTGGTCAGTGAGGCCGTGGTAACGAAGGGGAGGCCTCCTCGCTGAGAAAAAGCTTGTAAAATGTTTTTAAGAAGGAGACTTGGGCAGGAGCGGATCAAGAAGTGCTAGAAAGGACTGCTGCACCCTGTCTGCGTCGGGAGGTTGCGCTTCCCTCCCGATGGCGGGAGTAGGGACATCCATCTGGTAAAGTCGTCTTCCGTTCTTGGCAATAACAAAGGAAAATTATGCTTAAATTAAACCGAGGCATCAAGGCTTGATTCCAGGCGCAGGCACCCAGCGCCAGAGTAGTAAAACACGCAGAAATCTCTATGAAGGGAAAATTGAAAAAATGGAGAGAGATCAGTGCGTGCAACTCGCGGCCATTCCGAGGCCTGTACAGGTTCCCAGCACAACTCCTTATGCCCCCAAACGACAGCGTCGTAGGACCGCGCTGCCTAGCCCAGGTGAGGAGCAGCTCCTTTCTCCCGCTGCGTTCCACCCGGTGCGTGCGAGACGGTGAAAAACGCCCTGAGGTTGACTGGGTGAGGTGGCCGTGGGAGCAGAGGGACCGGGGTGGTGTCACCCCCCTGCCCGTCCCCTCTCCACTCGCCTCCGTCTCTGAAGCCGCGTGCGTACCGGGACGGTCCTGCTCTGAGGAAAGACGCTCATGGGAAGCAGAAGAGTTTCCTTATCAAGATGGATTTGTGTGAATTAGAGGTCAGGAAGACGAGGAAATGAATCCTCCCACAGCTTGCGGGGGCTGATGCTCGTGTCAGGGTTTCACGTGTGCATCATGCACGTTTAGTGCTGAAACGCGATACTTGGAGAGCACCGAGGGACTTGTGCTGAGAGAAAAGATCCTTTTTTAATCGATCTACATTCTGCAGTTGACTTTTTTGACCTGTGTCTTTGATGGGAAAATGAATTAAAATGTGGTCGTTGGTATCGTAGCATAAAATGGTGATTTTCATGCCGTATGACTCGCTGGATTTTCTTCCCCCGAGTCTTACGCAGCTTTGCGATTTTTCCCCGTTGTGAGACACCTGGATTCAATGGATTTGTCACTCAGTGTATTTGTTAGAGAGATTTAGAAATGCAGAAACAGGTGAGAATCCAAACCGAGGGGGAACTAGGCAACTTAATTGAGTTTCTGCCTTTAAAAATTTCGCGATGTGATGTAGTCATGCTTCATTTGTGATGGAGAAGAAGGAAAATCGCTCTTGTGTACTCTGAGCGACGTGGGTGCTTGCAGAGACTGGCTGGTGTGCCGTGCGCCGCCCTTCCATCGGATCGCGGCGTGGTTTGAGTTGGAAGGGATTTGGGAGGGACGTATCCCCTGCCAGGGCCATGTGGGGTTCCTGCGCAGTACCTCCTGCCGTACGGCGCGTGTTGCGCCAAGGTGTCCCCCAAACTTCACGCCACGCTTCCGTGCGTCCCTCCAAAGCGCTGCGTAGTGAGGACTAAGAGTAAACTCACCGTGTGTGTCTTACGCGGGATGACACGGTGCCGGGGAACCGCAGCTGAGAGGGATGCGTGCGGAAATGACTAACGTGAGAACCTCGTCCTCGCCGTTGGTCTTGCTCCCGGCGGGCCGAGTTTCTTCTGATCCCTTTCTGGGTTACTGGAGCACGTAAATCTTTCCAAAATGCAATAGCGAAGCGCCGCGGAGTAACAGCATGACCCAGCTGTTGTTTGCTGTGAAAACAGCGGGGTTTTCGTGCCAGCGTGCCTTGCCTAGTAATTCTGTCGAGTACTCTAATAACGTGGGATGAGATCGTCAAGATAGCTGGGATTCTGGAGGTCATTAACAGACGCGCAAGGCTGAGTCTGCAGTTCGAGCTGGAAAAGAGCGAGTTGCTATCTAAGGGCAGCTGGCTGCTCCCGCCGTAGCGACGGGTGAGGCTGACCGGTGGGAAATCTGGGTCAGATTCTGTGTGGTTTGGGAGGAAAACCCAGCGAGCGGTGCAGGGCTTTGCTGGCCTGTACCTGCAGGAGTAGCCAAGGAAAGCTTTTGGGTTGTGTGTCTTCCGTTGCGGTATGGCTGGCAGTGCCTCTTTTTTTTTTTTTTTTTTTTTTAAACGTTCCCTGGAAAAATCTGAGGATGTGTCTGGAGGAGAGAGAGAAGTAGCAGCTTCGGAGTCTCAGCACCCCACCCAGGTAACAGGCAGGCTGCTCCACCTGGAAAGGCCAAGAGTGCTGGAGCGCACGTTTATCCCGGGAGCGAAGTGACTCGTCAGGCTAACAAAGGTAGAGCTGACACGCAATTGTCTGTCCTCTTTCTTCTCTGCCTCTCTGAGGTGGGGAAAAACGAGTGTGTGGGGCTCAGCACGTGCGGTTCAGACGCCTTCCTCATACTCAAATATTTGCTTACACCGGGCTCGCGACTCAAAGCTGTGAGTAAAAACATAAAAGCTCTCCGTTCTTCGGTTAATGGCAAGGGACTCTCCGTCAGGTGGCAAGATTTCCCTCCTTCTCCCATATTTCTGCCCAGCTTTGGGCCCAGGCGCCCAGCCTGGGGTGTGTTTTCTCCCTTTATCCCAAGGTTAATGTTGTCCGGCGTTGTCACAAGCGACGGCACAGATGGCACGCTGCGACATGGGAGAGCTGGGAGCTCTGGAAGCAACTTGAGCAGAAGTGGTGGGGATGGCTGCAGCCTCCTCTGCCAGGTATCACAGTCCTTGCTGGCCTCTGGAAGAGTTTTGTTGTGATTTTTATAAAATATAATAATTGTCCAGAATGGCTGGCTCCGAGGAGAACGTGATTTTGAGGTGCTGTGCACCTTAAAAAGAAAGAAAAAACACCCACCAGACATTTCTGGCAACAGTCAAACCTGCTTCTCTGTCTCTCCTGCTCTCCTTCAGGCAGCTGAGCAGGCTGAATCTCCCGTTTTTCATAGCAGTGTCAGGTCATCGGGTGGCTGGGCTGGCTCACCGTGGGGATGGGGCGGTTGTCTGCCCTCCGGCATCCAGCGGTTACCTCCTGAGGTGGCTTCGCGAGGGGCTGCCTGCGACGTCTGCTGTCCTGTTTCCCCTGCAGAGCCCGTCGGGAATACGGCGAGAAGCTGTCCCAGAGAAGGCCGTTTATAGGGGAAGCTTGGATAAATGACGTAGCTCCAACTCTATTAAAAGGTTTTTTAATTTAAGTTGTGAAGAAATTGTTTTGTCCAATAGGGAAAGATTTTGGGATTCTTGAAAAAAAATGTGAGTGTAACAATTTCATTTTATCGAGAACTTGAGAACGTATGACTTTCAGAACGGAAAGCAGCTGAAAACACAGCGCAGGTACCTCTTCAGAGCACGTCTGCGTTGCCTTTCTTGTAATACAGAACACGTTGGGTGCTTGGTGCTTTTTGTCTTTGTTGATTTATTTTTCACGTAGGTCTTGGACTTCCTGACTGAGTCCAGCTAGAAATTAGCGTCTCCTGCTTCTTCCATTTTTGGGTGTAGGTTTTCATTTGGCCTTTATTGAGCATCTGTGATTTGATGGTAAAGATTCTTTGTGGGTTTTTTCACTTGCGTAGGGCAGAAGGGAAGGCCTTCAGCATTTTTTTTCTGCAAGGCCGGTTCTTTGAGCTTTTTATTTCCTAAACTATGCGTACAAACCGTGGTATGTGTACCACAGCCCACTTGAAAGCGGTACGTGGGGTCTGCCGTCCCCGAGAGCCGTCCCGGGCAGAGCTGGACAGCCGAACCTGAGCGAGCGGAGCTGGGCAGCACCTGCCGAGGAAGAGGAAGGTCTGGAAAATCCCCGCTGAAGAGGTTTCAGGTTGAGTGGAATGCAGGTTTTCTCCAGGTTTTCTCACAACACAGAGTGAATATCTCGAGTTTAACTTGAAAATCACATTGCTGAACGTTTCTGGATGCGTGAAGTCCAAGACACTTCACACCCATGTGGTTTCGGGAATCAGATGTCATCCACTTGATTTTTCTCTAGATTGTCAAAAACTCTCTGTTGCTCCATTTCCACACATGACCCCTTTCATATGGAAGCTGTGTTGTTTCTCAGCTGCTCCGAATTCCACGTGTCAGCTATGGTACGCTTGTTTTCCTCCTGCACGTGTGCTTTTCTCTTGATAGGCTACCTGCGTTGGGCTTCCTTTATTATTTACCAGAGCTCCGTTTGCCATGTTTCTGGAAAATTCAGTTGGCACTTATAGATGGAGAGTAATTCCAAGCATGTGTGTTGCTTTAGCTTGATCTGTGGCAAAAGCTGTTTTGAAAATCCCTGAAAAATACCTTACAATGCAAGGGTGGCTGACTGCGCTCTGGGTTGTGAATGGAATGGAATTGGTATCATCACAGATGATACAGCTGAGAGCACCATAGGTGGTGGTGATTTGCAGCAAAAGCCCTGCATTTCTTTTTTTAGATCTGTGATAGCAGCAGAAATCCAGTTCACAAAGTAATTCTTTACCTTTTTTTGAATGCTCAGTGTTAACCGGCAGTCGGTGAGTGTCCATATAGTTCATCTCGATCACTGCTGTAAATGGTCCCTGCCAAGAAGAAGTAACAGTATATTTTCATTGCTTCCAGCCCTTCAGAGCTTCCAAGTTCCTGATGCCCAGAACATTCACTACTGGAAGCAATAAGAAACCTCCCGTTAGTTAGCAGTTGCTCTTTGACAGGAACACAAGGTGAGATAAAGCAATTAAAAGAATCTGGTGTTTGGGGGACCGGGGGTTCAGCTCACGTAGGTGTTTTGGTGGCTGATTGTACGCTAACTTAATTGGACGAGGGCCGAGGAAGTTCTGACCTCCGCAGATCTGCTTCGTTTGCTGTTTTGTCAAACGTGCTTTTTATTTCTGCTGGCGAGACAGCCCCATCATTCATATTTATTTTTTTACATCTGAAGTTTGTCGAGCCTCTTGGAAAAATATGACAATGAAAGACATCTGGGCATCCAATCCACTCTCTTTGGAAACATCTGCGTCGTTATTAGGAACTTCTTACCAGTGCTGCAGCGAGCAGATGCGTTCTCGTTCTGTCTCCAGGCTAATTCACAGTTGCTGGTAGTGAAAGAAATTCGACAGGCCCTAAACCCCAAATTGCTATTTATTGACGGGGCTTTTTAATACCAGGGTGCCCTAGCGTTTGTTCCTGTGTAAAGAATAAACTTGTGGCGTTTGTGAGGGGACGTGATGGAGAAAAGCCAGCAGTGTCTCATCAGGTTCTTCCTTGCCTGTAGCCGCAGGATTTCAAAAGCTCAGCGCTTGTGTTCCTGAGCCCTTGCCACGCAGGTTGGTTCACCGCTGTTGGTCAGCTGTAATGCTCCTTGTAAACCCCCCATCCTCTGTCTCAGGCTGCCCTTTCGCCGGTTTTAAAGCCTGAGGAAATCTGCGTTAATACAAAAAAAATCCCCAGTCAGTCTTTCCTCGCTTAATAAGGGAGAGCTGCTGAATCGTAGTGGCTACACCTGGAAAACATTATTTGGAGAAGTTTGCCTTTAACAGGCCGGATATGCTGAATCGCGGCGTTAGCGGCACGAACAATGGCGCCGTTCTGGTAGAGAGCTGTTGGGTTCAGCGAGGCTTTCCGGGGCGCTCTGTCCACTGGCCACCCGTGGCTCTCTCCTTCCTTCGCTTGCTCAATGCCTCTGAGCTTCTCCTGTAGCCGTGATCCCACCATTTGTTAGGCACTGTGGAGGAGGACTTCGGTTTGTTTTAACCCCGTTACCTGGCCATTTTATTTCATCCACCCTATCTCCTACGTTAGGAGAATATTCTTCAGCTTTTCTTTGTTTTTTTCAGGTTTTATATCGATCTTGCTTATCCCTCCTCGTGGTCTCTTCTAGCCCGGAGAGAAATACTCCATTCATCCTCCCACAATTCCTTCTCCGTGGCCATCCCTGCCGCCTTCCCTCCCCATCCTTTGGGTGCGGTTGTTGTGGAAGGCTGCACGCCATGGGTTTGTGCGGCGGTACCGTGTTTTGCTCCCATGCCTTTTGTAACAGCGGGTGTGGTTTTCACTGGTCAGTTGAACCCCGTTGTTTTTCGAGAACGCTCCCTGTTGAATTCCGTCTCCCTTTTCTGAGTGACCGGAGGGACTGACAATGCGTGTGCGTGCCTTCTGCTCTGCTTTCTCCGTGTACGAGTTTTCAACTGCCAGCGTCTCCTCACAGCTCCGGATGAGACCCGCGCCTTTCCGTGGGGCTGCCCTCGGAAGCCAACTGAGGTAAGTGTTTCAGGTTACGGATTAAGAGAGACTTACGTTACGGCAAAATCTTCCTTTGAATCGTTACAGCTGAGTGCAAATTCTGCAGAGAGCAACTTGGTTTGTCCGTGAGCTCTTAGCACCCTGCGTGTTTTCATCTCCAGACCTCTCAGGCATTTTTTAGCCTGTTTTAAAATGGACTCGTTCTCCTTGCTGAGGGGCAGGATCCACACTGGTTACGCATTAATGACGTGAGTGGCGCTGTCAAGCTTTCTGCTTTTTAGGAAATTCCTTCGTTAATAGATAGTTGACCTTTTTCTCATTGAAAACTGAGACCTCGTTTGTGCAGAGCAGCGTGTTTTGGTGGTGCACCCCCTTCCTCTCTTTACGTGGTGGTAGCGGAGAACGGCTTCGTCCGTATTTTTGCCATTATCTTGGACGATATCGCGGTACATGTGCTGTTTGGAAATAGCTGGGGTTTGGAGACGTTTGTCAGTCTTGGAATGCTGACTTACAGTGCATTTATGGAAAAAAAAAAAGTAGGAACCTGAGTTCAGCAGCATTCAGTGATGGTTTATAGTTGGAGCTTTTCCTTTATATGTATGCCAGTGGAATTTTGAAAAATGGCTGGAATTCCGCGTGGCGAGAAGATGAGGCTTATTAGCGGTGACTAACGCTTTGATGCATTTTTAAAAATTGATAATATTCGCCGTCACGCCACCTCTGCGCTTGGGCTCTGTGGGTTGCTGCTGTTGCCTCGCCGTTTTAAACAGCTTTTTTTCCAGCTTTGGTTGTTACCCGTACGTTACTGACCCTACCATCCTCCTTCGGGGATCCGGCCAGTGCGACCACGCTGTCAAATACAAATCCGGAGCAGGGATAAGCCGGCCTTTGTTTTAGGTAGGAACTGAATCCAAGCTGAAGTCTGTATTTTTGGATGACAGCACTGAAATTATACGGAGTCTTGCAAAAGCAAGGAGCAGCAGTAGCGTGTGGACCTGCTCAGGTCATGTCTGCCTGACTCGCTCAAGGTGGGTGTTTTTTGGGATCAAGTACTCCCAGTTTCTAAAGTAAAAAGAGAAAAATTGATTTCATATAACTTACAATCTCAGTTCACTTCTAGGTCTAGCACTACTCTTTCCAAATATCACGCGCCTTTGGTTTGTGTAGTTTGAGTCCTTCGCTTCTCTCTATGTTGAGGTGCAGCAGTCTGGAGATACAGAAGTTTGGCCATTCGTCAGAATTTAGAATTTAATGAAGGATAAAAGTTGGGTTAGAATACACCTCTGCCTGGAGCGGCACCCGGGCACGGCGTTGTTGGCGGCTGGAGGGGAGCGGGGAGGGACGGAGGGGTGGAATAGCACTCGTGTGTGGGTAAACTGGGTTTCCACATTCGTTTTTGGTGCCTTGGACTGTCCAGCTGCTGTTTGTACAGCGTTCCTGGGCTCCTGCAACACAGATAGCATTTTTTCTTTGTAATTTTGTTTAAGAGTCATTATATTGCGGATTAACATTAGCTTAAGTGATCCTCTTACATGTCTAAAACTGTGAAAGGGCAGACTAAAAATTCAGCAACAAATTTGATCTTAAAATGCCGGAGCTGTGGTCTCTCGGTCAGAGATAATCCTCAGGAGTTTCAGCTCGGCGTTATTTGGGCGTCTTAACCGTCCCCGTTCAGTACAGGATTGGTACCAGGCTGTCTGATGCGGTGAAGCCTGCTGCGTGCTCAGGTCTGGAGATGACGTCCGTACGCTTTAAACCGGTTCTTCTCGTGTTCTGGCCACCTTCCTGCCCCACGGCAGCGTGCACCCCTGCCTTTTGGAGAGGGCTATCTCTTTTTGTCGTATTTATAGTCAGACCCATTGTATATTCCATGGAAAATTCTTCCTAACATCTTCTCCCACCTCAGGTTATTCTTTTTTTTATTATTATTATTTTTTTCGCTGTCTCCGTTCGCTTTCCACCAGACTGCAGGGCTCATTAAAGCAAAGCATACAGGAAATCGAGAGAGGCGCAAGAACGGGACCCCCTCGCCAAGGAGGGAAAGTTGGCAGCCCTCCTCTGACAGGGAAATTCCTCGGCTTCGGGGAGCAGCTTCATAGAGAGAGCGCACTGGTGGGAGAGGCACACGGGGCACGAAGGGCTGCTTGCAGTGCCGTTCCACAAACAAACGGCGTTTTGGATATCCACGCGTTCCGGTGAGGTTCTGTCAGTGGCGTTTGAATATTGTGTTCACGTTCATTGGGATGTAGGAGTTGGAAATGTACAGTTTTAGCGGAGTGGTCTTGAGATCGAACGGCGAGCGTCGGCAGGGAGAAGATGGGTTCTGGGCGTAAAGAAGCTAATGGCGTGCGTCATGATCTCCTACGGAAGGTGTTTCCAGCAGGCTTCGCCTCCAACGTGCGACGGCACAGACAGCAGAAAGGAACCTCTCTGAAAAAACTCCTCTCTCCTTCGGCACTGCCTTTTCAAGCACCAGCCTTCAGGCCAGAAAGGGAGGGAGGTCGGAGCGGGAGAATTGATGACTCGGAGCTGTTTTGGACGGGGTTGGGGTGTGGAGAAGGAGAGGGGAATGATCAAAATATCCTGTGTGGAAACACTGTGAGTTATATTCATAACACATCTGTGCAAGGGGCAGGCAGGGCTGGCTCACCGACAGGAATTTGGTGAGATGGAAAGAGGGAAAAAAAAAAAAAAAGCACTGCTTTGTATATGAGTCTATATGAAAAAGGGAAATAAATAAATATCAAAGGGTAATGAATCCTTGGGACACTCTCCTGTTTGTACAGCAGTTCTGTGGTACGGCACTCAAAATTCAAACTCCTAAGCTGCATATTTGCTGGTTTTTTCACTAAAATACTGTGGCGTCGGTGTGTATGTCGTGTCAGACTGTATGGCTTTTGTCAGTGCATCGCACTTGGGTCATACTCTAAATGATTGCAGCCCGAGCTGTGGGTCACAGAGGTTCTGCGCCACGAGGAATGGTGAGGTTGGAGGGCTGACTTCGCATGCGGAACTGCTCCCTCCTCCTTTGAGCCCTTCCGGTTTTCACACTCTCTCTTACAGGGAATGCATGACTGGGAGATGGGGGAGGCGTTGGCTGACTTGCTCTGATTTCACAAAATCTACAGTGGTGTGCGTGTGTGACACTGAATTTATTTTCTAATGAAGAGTCAGAATTTGTCAACCCGGAATGGCTATCTGCAAGATATTTATAATCCTCCACTTCAGATTATTTCAGATTATTCTGTCTTCATTATTCCAGTTGGTGTGTACAAGTTAATTGTAAAATGAAGTATTTCAGCTTGAGGCAGGGTTGATGTGCGGTTTCTAGAGGGTGAGATGTTGATGGTGTGGATGTTGAAATGCACGACTCAATATCTTAGATAATGCGTGAACGTTGCGTTGATCCAAGCACGGCAAGAGTCTTTGCGTTGAGGTCACCGGGCTTTAGATTCCATCCACAGCCCTGCGTGTTTGCCCAAATCGGAGTTTCCTGGGGACCTTCAGGCAGAAACTGCCATGCTCCGGAGGAAACCTCTGAAGAGCTGCCCGGAGAACTTGGCCAAGACCGTCCTCGTTGCCATCTGCTGGGGCGCAGGCGCAGAGCTAGCGGCGTCGCGTCCTCCTGTGGCCTGTGGTGTGTGCAGGCTTTGATCTGAGCGCTGGCTCCCGGTGCTGCCTTGGACGTGGGTGGGTGTCGCCGCAGGTGCGCAGGCTCGTCGAAAGGCCAGTCTCAAAAAAAAAACCAGCTGTTGGGCTTTGTAATGTCAGGAGGCTGGAATCCACTTAGTGACAACTGAGCAATGAAGGACAATTACGCTTTCAGCTACGTTAACGAGTAAGTCGGTAGTAGGACACTGGAAGGGAGGGACCCGTTGCCGAACACCCGCGTAATTCGTGACTCACGGCCTCGTTGGAAGGGCGTTTGAAGTTCTCTTTGTTTGGTAATACAGCCTGCGTAAATCTTCTCCCACATTTTTTCTCGGTTTTACACACTCAGTTATTCCTTTTATGTGACCGAATACTGTGAATTCCTGTCTTCTCTCTCCTGTAAATGTTTATCTCTGCGTAAGCCATCTCACAGCTGAGCCTGCCCGTTCCGTTCGCTGCCGTGGCTTTCGTGAGGAAAGCATGCTCGGAGTCGTGAAGCGAGCGCCGTTCCCTGAAACCTCCGCTGGGAAAATACTCTGGGGTGGGGTTGCGACTGGTGAAGCGGTGGCCCGTCGAGCTTCTGGAGATGAAATTCACTCAGGAGGTGGGAAGCGCTCATCTGTGGCCTGGAGTTTCCCAGCAAAGTTCCTGTACGCCAAACGCTGTCTTGAAATTACCGACGGAATTAATTGGGAAGCACGGAAGCAGCAACAAAGGTTGGACTTGGAAATGTTTCCGTGCGTACACTGAAGTAACGCTGGTCCCTGGTCAAGTTCCCGTTTAAAATTTGAGCTCCAGAAGGCGTTAGCCAAGCCTCGGCGCTTGCTTACGCTGCTCTTGTCCGTAGTAGCGTACTTGATGAGAACATCTCTTCCAGCGTTCAGCTTAACTGGTTTCTCCTTTCAGCTCCACCAGCTCTTTCTGATTTTCCTTCAGAGTAGACATTTCCCTTAGGAATGGAGCTGAATCCATTCACTAGCACAAAAAATAAGTCTAGATCTCAAGTGTGAAAGTGAAAAATTGCTGGTTAGAAAAAATTACTGGTATTATTATAGGCTGTCCTTACGGATATCGCGTATTTTACCTCATTCTTACTGTGATATTTGCTTCTCTAAGCACTGTTTTGTTAAAATGCCAACATGAACGATCTCTTCTGAAGCAAACCTGATGTTTAATGATACACAGAGATGCTCGTTTATTGTGACCGAGACCTTACATGTTTGACCTAATCTGCCAAAGCAATTCCTTCGCGGACACATCAGAAGAGAGACTGAGGAACAATTTTGCCTTCTATACCTGTGAAGAGATAAATCCAGTTCAGAAGGGAAGCAGGCCCAGCTATTCCTTCTGGTTTGTCTCTTCCCTGGACAGACGTGAACGTGTGAGAGCTAGAAATAAATTATTTCACTCCCAGTAAATTCAGAAATGTTTCTTTACGTGCAGAGCTTCTAGCTTTGGCATTTGGACAGAGCTCCATCTCTGCCCTCCTCTGCTTCTCATTTGTCCTTTCAGACTGCAGATCTCTTACTGTATCCAACCAAATGTCCACTCTGGCAGGTGTCCTCTGGCTGTATCCTCCAGATTGCCGAGCTCCGGCCATACAGTTGGCGATGCGTCGGAGGAAGAACCAAACTCTCAGCGTGGACGCTGACTTGCGATGTCAGGGGTCTGCTCGGGCTCTTGGAGGTTCGTGCCCACAAACTCCAAGTACCTCTTTGGGTTTTCCAGTGTGTTGCCACCAAAATTTTCTCGTACTTGAGCATTTTAAAGTAGCAGGTTACGTGCCCCACCTCTTCACAACTGACATTTTTTCCTTGGATTTTTACGACTTGTTTTTGCCGTTGGTAATTACATTGATGGAAAAGCTTAGCTGCTTCAGCTTTTCACAGCTCCCCTCTCCAGCTGGACGGCAGTTCTGGCTCAGGCGCCGTTGGTACCGCACAGCCCTCCAGCTTGGAGCTCTTCAGTGAGGGAGCCGTTCCTTCTGCCTCTCCGAAGGCAAGAGAACAGGAAAGCTCTCCTGGAAAAGGGCAGGGACTCTTCCCTGCGCTGATGGGAGAGCTTTCCCCTCGCACGGATCACACGGACAGGCCTCCGCTGCGGGGATTTTGCGTCATTGTGGAGCACAGTTTTTAAGATATTTCTTCTTAGCTGAGCCGTTAGATTGCGTGTTGGCGGCGTCAGTAGCGGCCAAGCTCCACACCTTCCATCCGGAGGAGCCGGGCAGAGACACTTGTCCCTTTACCTCGCTTCTGCTTTTAGCAGGGCACGCCTCCGCGCGCCGGATAATCCCGTATCAAACGGAGCTGCGCTCGTTTGGCGTCTGGACGGTGTAGTAGGCTTTGCGGGCTTGCAGGGGCTCAGGGCGGATAAAGCCGTGATGGGAGCGTAATCGTTGTTGACAGGAGACAGCGAGCGGCTCGGCAAAGGCGATGACAGTGCTGGGAGCACGGAGGAGCTCCGGCCACGCCGCGCTCCTGCCGCACCTTTGCTGGGGCGGTAACAGCATCCACATATTTCCAAACAAATTCCTTTCGCGGCATTTCGGACGCAGCGACTGTGCGCGAACACGTGAGAAATGTGTTTTAAGAGGGTCGCTTGCGGCACGCCTCTGTTTGAGAGCGGGAAGGGAGATGACGTGGCTGATTTTAAATGTGAAGTGATGCTCGGGCTGTTTCTGGAGCTGGAAGATACAGGCGTTTGGTGCAAGGTCTGCGGTGTGAAATGCGTTTGTATCTGCCGGGACTGGTAAAGCGTGGCTGGATTGCTCTCTGAGCTATATTTTTGGCTGCAGTTATTCCTGGTTTTCCTGATAGTTTGTGTGGTCTTTTTCTCTGCTCTCCACTTCCCCCAGCCCTGTGCTTTGACATTTGAGTGGTTTTTTTCTTTTTTTTTTTAACCTGACTTTAAAGAAGAGCTGTGGGGAGAGCCAGCTTCTGCTTCTCGGGACATGTACGTATTTCCAGGGCGGCGTCTGGATGCGTCCTGCTAACGTAGCTGCTGTCAAGGTGTGAGATGAGGAAGCGCCTGAGACTCCCGAGAGCTGACCGTAGCTCCTGCCAGTCCCCTCCAGCCCTCTCTTTTTCCAGCTGGGAATTTCCGCTCTCTCTGTGCTTTCGAACAGCTGACAGAAGCTGGCTCAGATGCTTCGGAGTAAGGAATCCAAACCGTGACTGAAAGAACGTTGAGCCCTCATTATAACAACTGAGTTAATGAGCACTGGGTGGGCTGCGTCTCCTCAAGCACTGAAAGTTCGTAACAGTGATCTGCTGCTGAAAATACCTTTTAAAGAGCGCAGGCCCTGGAACTCTTCTGAAACCTTCAGGAATCTCAAGGAAGCTGCCCAAAAATGCAGGGAGCTCAAGCCATCCAGCGTTTCTTCTTCCAGCAAGTTCCCAGTTAGTGACTAAATTACAGGTGCCACCTATGTTTTCAAAATGTGGTGGACTTTGAAGGTACCCTCCTTTCTGAATTGCCCTCTCTTTTTGTGATGCATTATTCAAATGATGAATCCAGGGGCTCTTGGAAGCTCTGGGAGTACCGCAGCCGGGGTGGTACTTCTCTGTCAGGTCGTCGTGAAGGGCAGGCAGAAGAAAAGGCTTCCTCTGTGCCAGCAAACCAGTTGCAATTGATCCTTGGTCTAATTAATGTTTTAGCAGCCTGATCAAAATACAGCGGTTGTTTCTAGAGCGGCAGCAGTGCCGCTGACATGTATAATTCATGTTATCTCGTCTTTTTAAAAATTCAGCTGAAACTGATGGGCCCGGCTGGCCCAGCCAGGCAGTGGTCCCCTGCCCACGGGCAATGCCTTGTCACGGCAAAAACCGAGCGAAACCCCTGACTTGTAAAGCTGTACGTCACTCTTGCCCGCTGTACGTCACCCGGGCCCGCTCCGGCTCTGGGAGCTGCAGGCTGTAGATCTATTCAGCAGCTTTGACAGCCAGCGGCTCACAACCGCGCCGTGCCTGCTGACAGCCCTCACCCCGGGGGGGTTTTCTAGCCGCCTCTTCTCCTGGCGTGACCGTATGTGTTAGAACCTCCCGGCGACATTTCTCACTTCCTTCTAAGGCCTGGAGCGGGGAGAGTTCCTCAGCAAATCCAGGATTTCGCCGGGAGCCGACCGAAGGCGGACCCATTGCGATGTTAGCGTGTCGAGCGCAAGCTTGTGTTCTCTGGTCATGAGAACTCTGGAAGCGCTTGAAGTTCTTCTTTTGCTCTTCATATGACCAGTTTCTGGTCAGGGGATGGGAAAGAATGGGTGGCCCAAATTCAGACATACTTAATTATCGTTTCCTTAACGGCATTTACGTTCTGGCTTTATTTTGTGTGTGTTTGCTGCCAGCTGAGGATAACCTACAGCTCTAGAAAACCTCCGTGCCAGGTCGGGAAGCGATGACAAGGGAATCACGGGGTAGAATTCTGGCCATTTCCACTGGAACAGTTTATTCCCAGTTGGCTCTACCCATATTCAATACAGAGGGAATTACGCCGTCGGTGGTTCTACGTGGCTCCCTCAGCGTGCTGCTGGCATCCACCCGTCGGGTGAACGAGCGCGTCAGAGCCGTTCTCCCTGAGGGAAGAGTCCTTCCCGTTCTGTCGGAGCAAAGCCGGCTCCGCAGAGCCAGCGAGGAGCAGAGTGCAGGATATCTTCCATCCTTCCCAGAGTCACGCTGCAGCTGGAATCGCTGAGGTACCAGGGAAGCAAATATTTCATGGAAGCAGTCAGCACTTCAAAATATTTTCTTTTCTCTTTCAAGTCTAACAACAAAGTAAGATAGTGTTTGTGTTCACAGCCCGCGGAGTTCATGCGTTTAATGACTAATCCTGAACCCAGAGCTTCCTTTAATCCCCGTTTGTTTGTAATGCTACCAGTCAGCGCCGCTCTGAGGGTCACGCTGAAGAGAATGTGGACAGAGCTCGTGCTCTGAGCTGTGATTTGCTTCATCATCCCAGGAGGGTGAGAGATAGCCAGGCTGCCTGTGAAGCCACACGGATTTTTTTTTCTCTCTCTTGTCTTAATTCCTCGGTGTGGTTCAGCTACTGTGCAAGTGGAGCTGTGTCTGGTTTTATTTCACAGAGCATTTCGCCAGAGCGGAGTCAGCGTGACCTCGCGAAGGCAGGCAGGCCGGCTGTGGGTGGGAGGTCCTCCATCCACTGCGGTGGGGTTTCTTCCTGCCAGGCTTCTCTTTGCTGCGTCACCACGGCTCTAAAAGCAGGTCACTCCTCAGTGAGTGTCTTTGGTCAGGGTTGGGAGCAATCTCCCAGAGGTCTGATGAAGAACAGAAGCACTGAGGGGGAGTTGTGAGAGTATTTCTCCAAAAACCTTGGTTCCGTCTCTGGTGTCTCCTCAAGCGTGATCCAGGGCTGTATTTGCCGTGGGGACGCGATTCTCGCGTGGCAGGCGTGGCTTCTAAACTCTTCTTCTCCACCTGGTTTTGCCCGTGAAAGAAATTGGGCGTTAGGCGCTTAAGGTTCTGGGTTTTCTGTGAAATCTGCTGATTTTTGTGTGCACATCTTCAGGTTTATCACAGTGCAGATAACAGCCCTGTGGAAAGTGGCGTCTAGAGCATTTCAAACTATTATTGGTTTTTAATACAAAAAGGTTTGCGTCTTGCTAGTCCCAGTTTTCCTCGTTACCCACTCACTACTGTACGTCTCGGTGCCGTCACGCTCGTGAAGAAAAAGTAGGAAGCCCTGAAATCTCACCCGTGTTCTTCCTTCGCCGTGGGGACCCTAGCGATCGCCAGCGCTTCACCTCCACTGATTTCAGCAGGGCTTTCAAAAGCAGATGACTGCCCTGTGTCGGTCTGAGATGCTTTTGTCGCCTTGCCGGAGGGGTGCGGGTCGGAGCTGGCTCTTGCCGTCCCCCTTCCCTGTTGCTTTGCTTGGGAAGCGGACGGAGCGGCGTAGCTGGCAGTGGCACCCACGTCGTTTCCTGATGGCTTGGTTTTCTGCTTTGCCTTCCAGTCTTGTGCCAACAAATGTATGGCAGTCTTGAGAAAAGAGGAGTGGTTTGTTCTGGGTTTTTTTGTTTGGGTTTTATTAATGCTCAAGTGTTTTGTCTCCCTTGAGGGAAATCTTAAATCTGATTCTCTTCCCTCTGTAACTGCCCTGTCTTTCTGCGGAAGCAGAACTGGCTTGCTGTGCGTTGTTCGAATTTCGCAGATAGTATTTATTTATTGTGAAATATCCCAGAGGGACACCACGTGGGGTGGAAGCACTGAACAGAGGAACCCGAAACAACATGAGTGAAACCCTGTGTTTTTATGGCCAACTTGCTTGCTTAGCGTTGCTTCAGATACAAACTCTTCCTTTCTCTCAGCCCCCAAAACGGAAACAGCAGAAGTTTTGGCAGCAGATAAGCAAAGAGTAACAACAAGCTGGCTTGTGCATTCCATCAACGACAATAATGACGTGAAGGAACCCAATCTCGGAGTCACCACTGCAAGTCCCAGCGTCGGGTTCTTGCGTGGGAAGTGGGGACTGGGGGCAGTGCCGCCTCAGTGAGGGACAGATGCTTCTTACGCCACACAGACTGCTGTGGGGCTGTTAGAAAGTCGTCCTCAGGCTTCCGTAGTAAAATGCAATTGCATGCAATTCGTCAAGAAAAGATCAGGGAGAATGCTGAAGTTCATAGGATTTTTCTTTTTGTTTTTTTTAAGGCTCTAATAAATCAAAGCACACAAGTTTCAGCACATCCCGAAACCTCATGAGAACATCCTGTTGTCATCTTTTCCACTTGACAACTTGGGTGGTTTCTTCTGCGAGCGCTGATCCCTCGTAATTAGGCAGTACCCTCGGTGCCACAAAAATGTCGCATGTACACAGTTCCTGGGGAAATAAGTTGGAAGTCTGTTGGAATCAGCATTTGACTTAAATTATTCTTCTTTTCCTCGCTGGCTTTTTTAAGGACGTACTTGGGAATAAGCCTTAGCAGGCAAAAAATCAGGGGCTTTCACAGATTTATGGAAGTGCGTATATTGATCTTTGTTATAATTAAGCAACCTGCTCCGTTTCTCCTACTAATTTTTTGGCAGAAGTTCCAAAGAAGCCAACAGGAATTCTTGACTCGTGTGGCAGCCAGAACCTCTGGCCATCCGGTCCTGATAGCTTGTCATCCCACATCTAAAGGGAAGGCATCAACGTCCTGAATTGTTCTTTGAAGGTAGTTGGTAAAAAACAAACGAATTGGTCAGTGAAGTGTGTTGTGGAACTGTTGAAAATCCAGTGTCATGCTTGAAACTCTTCGGAATTGGAGTTCCCCGGGTGCGTTTAAATGGCTTTCGTATAGAGCGGGTTGCTGAGGACCTTGGATGATCTGCTCTGCGTTGAGCGTAGATAAAATCTAGATAACATCTCAGTCTTAGGCTTTAACAAAGCTTGACGCTACAGAATAACTTTTTTGTGGTGGCTTTCTTACGTCTTGAGGACAGTCGTGTTCATGGGTGCTGTTGGTGAACCTCATCCCAAGAGCAAGGTGGGAAAGGTCAGTTTTCAGCTAGTTTCTTCAACTGGCAAGCCCCGTTTCTACTCTTAACAGGTCTTTTTGACCTGTCAGTCAAAGATGCTGATGGCCTTCCTCGGAGTCAGGTGGAAGCTGGAAGTGGCTCTACAAGATCTGAGCGTTAAGAGCGGAAGAGAGCAGACAAAAACATCGTGAGAATGCCTGTCTCTACCCAGGTAAGGCAGCTTTGAGAGCTGAAGAAAAGACAGAGCTTCAAGAAACTCTAACTGGGAGAGAAAGCAGTCGTGGGAACTCCTGCTCATCCAGCGGTTAACAGGTACAGAAATGTGCGACGGCTGCGTAGCACAACTGCAGGCGGGACGTTAGGAGTTGGCCCGGTTTCTGTTCTTTGAGACGAGTGTCACGAAAAATCAGTTTGGAACAAATCGAGATCAACTCTTTAAGATTTTTATTATTTTCATTTTGAGTTGGTGGAGTCGTGGAGCCTCCTTAGACACTGCTGCCTGCTGTCTTTTCAGGAAAAGGCGAAACTGGCCATCGGAATGCTCGCTTCCCCTGCATTTGTCAGCGGCTTGTAATCTTTTGCCAAAAATAAACTGCAGCTTACGGCTGCCCGGGTGACATCATCCCGCTGCCGGGAGCTTGCCCGTGCGTCCCACGTGGCTGTTGCGCTGCGGTGGCGCGGCGCGGGCACAGTTCCGCCCAATTTTTGACGTAGGGGCTCATGTTAAAAGTTCAGCGTTCCTGAAGAAGGATTTAGGAGGGAGGCAGACTTTCCTGGTCTGCAGAGGGGGTACAGCTTTTCGAATACGCACCTCCGGGCTCACAGAGGCTCTGTGATGGGTTTGTGCTTGACAGAAACCCACCCTCTGCTTCCGGCAGCGTGGGTCCGGGTCTCCAGAGGTGGCACGGGGCGAGGTCGGCAGCCGTGGTTTTCAGCCAGACACGATGACGGGGCGCGTGGGGGAGATGTCCTACGGGTGCGTCTCTCTTCCCTTTCCACCGCTTCACCTGCGGCGTGCACACACCTCCTCCTGCCTTTGCGTGGCGGAGGAACCCCAGCCGAAGTGGAGGAAGGTGTCGCTCTTTGCTCTCCTCGTTTTCGCTAGGTGATGCGTGATAGACAGACTCTGATGTCTTCTGTGAAAAAATTTTAAAAAATCCCCACACCTGCACATGTGCACACAATGCGGTCTGTTTTGCCTTTCTGCCCAAACCTTTGCGTAACTGTTCCGCTTGGTGAGACAGCACGGACTGATGTTTTCCTGCCAGGTGAGATCACGGTGCAGAAGGTGCAGGTGACTAGCAAAATAAAAAAAAGGAAGAGATAATGAACCAGCTAATTCCAGAATGAGATTAGGAAGGATTAGTCTGTCTCGCACAAATCCACAAACAAACAGACTGGTTTGTGCGTAACAGAGAGTATTGCCGTCCCGCGACGGCCATCTCTCAGCCGCGGTAGACCATGGCTTTGTAGATTAACTTGCAAAGAACTTTTGTCTTCAGGTGATTAATTTAAATAATTAAGTTCAGTAAATATTGCTGTGATCTCTTCTCATTCATACGAAGAGGGTCGTTTCTCCCATTTTTCCTTGTGTCCGAGTTACTCGCTCCGTGCCCTAGAGAAGGGTTTTGTGAGGAAAGATTGGTTTCTCCTTCACCCGGCGGCAGCAGCTCTAACGTGCAGGTGAGGAGGTGCCCAAGGCACCTGCGGCATCGCGCTCCCACATCTGCAGGGCTGCCTGCGTCTAAACCGGTCGTCTCCGCGCTGAAACTACTCCTGGAGTTAAAATCTTGGCCAAAAATGGTCGTTACACTTCTCCCTAGAGCGAGGTTATTTTTTTCTCGCTTTGTTGGGATTGCACACTTGAAAAACATTCCGTGCTTGGGAAATATCGGCGCGTTGAGAACACCCTCTGTGTGCGGAAAGTGGCTGCGCGTGAGAGAGGGGGAAAAAAAAGAGGAGTCCTTTCTGACCCGCTGCCTGCTCACATGCTCACAAAAAAGAGATTCTCCTCTTGGTCTGAACCGCAAAGCCCCTGTTTAAGAAGGGAAGCGACGGCCAAACCGAAGGCGCTGGGCAGCGCAGATAGCTGGTTCCCTCTGTGGTGATCTCCCGCTGTTCCATCCGTGGCGCGGGCGTAGCGATGGCGTTGCCGGCGTGTTTCCGTTGGACGCCGCGCTCGGCGGCTGGGCCAGCTGCGGCAATTTTTAGAAGTGGAGCTCGTCTCTGACTTTCCCACCTGTGTGCCATCACAGGGTTCGCATTCTTGCGAGCGAGAGGATTTGCGGTCGGATTGCGAAGCTGTTTGCAGGCCGGGTCTCTCTTCTGAAAACAACTGGAGACAACCTCGCCGTTTGGTGTGGGCTGTGGGAGGGTTATTTATGTCTTGCTGTCAACCACTGTGATATTTAGGAGGGAGAGGCATCCCAGCTAGTTTGGCCAGCAGTTGAATCTGCTCGAGATGAATTCCAGCGTGGCCATCCCGCACATTTTGCGACGTTGGCTCTGCTCCTGCTGTCCTTCCGCAAGCAAAACTTACATCCAGGTTAGGGGGAGGCTTGCCTTGAAAACACGCCAAGGGCCAGCTTGTGTACGTGCAGCCTGGCTTTCATCAGCTCCAGCGCAGAGAAAAAGGGCTGGGGAGCTGTGCTGTCCTTTGGGGAAACGCCTCGTTACAACACGAGTCAACGCGAGGAAGGCAGGACTGACGTCTCCTTCCTGTTCCTTGGACGCTGGTTGCTTTTGCGGGGTTCCTGGGCCTGTCAGAAATCCACAGTGCTGTTTGGCTTTACTGGAAGTGGAAGAAACAGCTTTTGAGTCATCGCAGACGCAGGCCGCTGGATGCATCCCCTTCGCAGCCGATTCAGAATGGTTCGTCTGAGCTCTGCCCCTTGACCCGTGTCTTCAAGGGACCCTTCCGGTATCCTGGGACGTTCATGGGAGAGGATGTTCCTGCTTTTTACGTAAAGAATTACAAAAACAGTCAGTCAGAGGTTCTACCTTAGCTGTTCCAGTGGTGGGGTGCCAGGGGGAAACACACAGCACTACTATTTGAGATCTTTTCGATGCGAGCTGGGGCTGACCACGTTGTTTCTGAGCGCTGACACCACAAGTTGAGTGTTGTGGCATCCCGTGGCCGTGGCATTCCGTAACACCTGCCCAAAGTGTTGGACAAAAAAAAGAGAGGGGGGAAATTCTGGGTTAGGAATTTAAGTGTTTTGCCCAGCTCTCTGTAGGAATTAATTTTATGCTTGAAGTAAGAACCGTGTGATGAATTATAGAACCATATGGTTGAATTAATTTTTTCACTGGCTACCGGGTGATTTCTGCTACCCCTGTGCCGCTGGAATAACCATTTCAGAGCTGCTGATTCATGTTACCCAAAGAAGTGGTGACTCTGCAGGTGAGGATGTTGCGCAGGAGGACGTTTCTGAAACAGAATTGGCGTAGACGTTAATGTCTTGCTGTTTCTTGTAGAATCTCTTCTCGGCGGCTTCGGAGAGCTGAGCTCCCTGTACAGCAGCGCGGAGCGGCAGCTGAATGAAACCCTGAGGCGGCGCCGGCACGCGGGGGACGACGACTACAACATTGAGGTGCTGCTAGGCGTGGACGACTCCGTCGTCCGGTTCCACGGCAAAGAACACGTTCAAAACTACCTCCTCACCCTGATGAACATCGTGAGTATCTTCTGCTTGTTTTGGAGCGTGAAGGGTTTTGTGGTCTCTTGTGGGAGTATCTAGGAGAGCGTGCTGGTCACAGATGGGATATCCAGTCTGCTGCTGGATATGAGTTTCTCTTTTCAGGATGTTCCTTTG
Organism: Ardeotis arabs; assembly: GCA_011801015.1. Lineage (NCBI taxonomy): Eukaryota > Metazoa > Chordata > Aves > Otidiformes > Otididae > Ardeotis > Ardeotis arabs. The sequence goes on along the minus strand of JAAGAY010146879.1, from coordinate 8,423 downwards.
ATTGATCTTTTTCACAGTCGTTTTCTAGGGCACGTTCTAGGGTAATTCCAGGAATTTGGAAGTAGTTGGGGAAAAGTGGAAACTTGATCCATTTCTACTAGTTCCTCACTTCTCCTGCAATGCAGTTCTGAGGGAAACCTGGTTAAAGACTAAACATGCAGAGCCAAAAAGTGTTTTAAACGCCTCACGGCTCTTTGAAAGAAAGCAAACCTCGTAACGTCTGTTCCTTAGCGTGTGTGGCAATATCCGTATTTATACAGAAACTGCGAGGGAACGGACCCATGGAACTGCTTTATCACAGCGTGTCTCACGGGGTTAGCAAGTGGGTTTTGTGCACGTATACATATCTTACTGTAATCTCAGTGGCAGTAAAATCAATTTCAAGATCTGGTCGTGCACTGTACTGTCAGGCGCTATGGAAGCGCGCGTTAGAGAAGAGCACAGCTCACACTGTGCGTTAAAAGTCACGTACTGTACCAGCACTGGATGCTGGAATTGCTCAGGCCTAAATGATTGCTGGTTTTTCTGTCTTAGAAATCTGAAAAAATACATGACAGGAACGTAGAGGAGATGTGTAATCCCTTGCAGTGTGTGGCCTTTCCTTGATGCGTGTAAGTGTCAGACCCATATGGATGCATCTCAGAGGCTGTGGGGATCCTGAGGTTTTCCAGGGAAGACAAACAAAACTGTAAGGACAGGTTAGAAGCAAACAGGCTTACAATTACTAATGATTTGATGAATGTAGAAAAGATTATTTTATTTTTTACACTTACCTTTTTATTCCTGGGATAATTCAAAAATTAGCCGGTATAGCGGTGCTTCTGTACATCACTCATTGCCAGATTGTAGGTGGCTTTTGGCAGAAGGCCTCTTGTGGTGATCACTGTCCGCTCAGCTTTGCAGTTTTGTGGGTGTTGCCTTCTTTCTAAACAACAATTTTAGTTTCTTGTCCGCCTGCTGGAGTCGATGAGAGTTTGGTGATCGGCTTGGGTAAGAGCAGCCAGTGCCATATACATCTAAAAATTCTGCGCAGGTCTCCCTGCGCACATGCTACCTGCAGTTCTTTATCTCTCCATCACTTGCTCTCATTTTTTCGTTCACTCTGCCTCTGTCTAGGTGCGTAGCAGGGCCTAAGCACATCCCTGAATTGAGAGATCTCTTGACTTTTTCTCATCTCTAACGCAATCGCTTGCCTGACAGTTGTCACCTCAGACAAAGGAGACACCTCAGATCGCCATTGGTTCTTTCTGTGCGGTACCACAGACTTTGTGAGCAGCGGAGCTGATGCCCTGTCCCAGAGCTCTTCCAGCTTTTCTGAAACGTCTGCGGCTCCATCTCCTGGGAGTGGGTGTCAGTACAGAGCCTGTGCAAGCTGGAACACCTGAGAAGCTGGGTTTACGTCCATTTTAATGTAATACTGCCCTCAGCCTGTGGTGGGGACTAATGGCATGGGATGGTATCACCAACAGAGCTCCACTCCCTCCTCACCGCTTAATCCAGTGGTTTATGCCCGTGGATGGTCAGTAGAAGACTTGAATCTTTCGCTCAACTCCAGGATCCTTTCTGTCTCTAGGACAGCTGCTCCTGGGAGGCGTGATGTTTCCTGGCACAAGGGAAGTGGTGGGCATTTTTTCTGACACAAACCTTTGCGGGAGAAAACATGAGATGAAAAAGTGAACGTTGGAATAATTGCTCGTGGGCTACGTGCGCCTGCCTTGCAAAGCCGTCCTGCCGACGGTCTGTTCTCAGCTGCTCCTGAACGGGATTGCGGTTTTAAAAACCGCGGCCTGAAGTCATTGTGCTCGGTCTGGACAACACAGAATGACCTGTTTCCCTGGGGGGAAGGGGCAAGTTCTGTTTAGCCTGGCTAAAAAATCCTGCTCAAATATACCGGCCTCTGAACTGTGGTATTTATTTTTCACCGGTTACTCATAATATAATATTTATCCTGCGTTGAGGGAGATGAGTAGCCTCGTTGATGATCTGCAGATGTTTCAGCCCCCTGATTTACTCTGGTGATGGGACGTTGCTCGCCTTCCCACACAGAAGGAAGTTCCTCAAGTAGACCAACTTTTGACCCATCTGCATAACGGTGGTTTTTCAGCTCTACTCCCACAAATCCTCTTTTCAGTGCAAAAGTGACCACGTAATTCTAATTTCTCTCTAAAAATTGGGGCGGCAGTATTAGTTGCTTCTAAAAAAAA
>JAAGAY010146877.1:3691-81385 GCA_011801015.1 Ardeotis arabs | reverse complement strand
TTTAGGTTCATTTGCACTCACCTGCGATCCTTCCCCAGCTTCTGGGCACTCGGTGCTGGCACTGGCACCATGCTGACAGCTGTGGGCTGAACTGTGCTCCCCCTCCCCCAGCAACACTAGTTTAAAGCCCTCCGGACAAGGCTGGCAAGCCTCTGGCCAAGGACACTCTTCCCCTTCTCGGTTAGGTGCACGCCATCCACCCCGATCAGCCCGGGCTCTCCCCATCAGCTTTTTCCATGGCTTAACTGAAGTCATGGCAAGATGTTCTACTGTAGATGACAACCCTGCCCTGACCAAGAGGTTGGACTAGGCCTCCAGAGGTCCCTTCCATCTAAACTGTTCTACACCTGAAGTCTCAGTGACAATGGAGGCAGTTTCCTACTAAAGGACTGATATGGTCCCTGAAGAGGGTTCCCATGTGCTTCTGCCATACAGTGAGGCGTGGATTTCAAACAAGTATGCTTAGTACACATGCTGCCTTGTGTGCTAAAGGTCTCCAGTAAGACACAGTATAACTGGGTGCTGCAGTAGAGAAGTGACCTCATCTGTTTCCCCTGCATGTCATCATCATCCCACAGTATTGGGGCACCTTCCCCTGGTAAACAGTCTTCTTCCAGCCTTGCCTTTTCCTCATCCATTAGCACTTCAGACTCTTATCATCACATTGTCCCCGTTCTTTAGCCTGAATAACCAACCAATGTTTAAGTTCTATAAATAACTTTGTGCATTATTTCCTTGAGTTTCTTGTATTTTAACATTAGACACATAAGACTCGCCAACTTCAAGTTAACAGCGCTTCGATAGACACTATAAAATTTCCTTGTTATTTTTATGCCACTCTTCAGAAAAAAAAAAATACTACATCCAGCATAAAAGCCAATCCATCAAAAGAATTAAACAGATCTCTACAGAAAGCTAGACAGCCAGTGTAAACTCAACAGAAACTATTCTGATCCAGCAAGAAAGTTCCACATGGGAAAGATTCCTTCCAAAAGGGTCAGCTCTCAATGACTAACACTTTTCAGAAGCACTCTCCACATTATTTCCAAATCTAGCAAAAATAAACATTTTAATCTCATTAGTGCATAAATTCTGATCATAACCTAGTTTTCAGAGAAAGTCAGACCTTCTAGTAACAGATATTTCTAGTTTCTTTTCCTCAATGGTGCTTGATAAAAGGAAATTGAGAACCAGATTTAATTCTCCTAGTTTAAGAGAAATTATCAAGAATAAGTACTAGAACTGAGAACTGACCATTAGCCCCATTTCTGTGTAACAGATGCTATGACACATTAGCATGTATTAGAGTTGGAATCCTCCTAAACACTATGTCACATATTTGTGTTTTACTGTGAAGAAGAGGTGTCACTGAGGACATGGAGGTTCTAAGAAAAGCAAAACCCTTTTTAGTTGCATTGTGCCATAATTATCATGGTCAATGCTAGCTTCAACATTAAGATTTCCCACCCTTTTATATCTGAGCCACACTTGTATTCCCCTCTATCCCTTCCTATGTTTGACTACTGACCTCTGACATCTATAAAACAGCGTAAATAAGACCATTTGGAAAGTCACAAATGTATTTTAAGTGGCTCTTTACTCAATTTAACAGCTTACAGTAATCACAATGATCCCAGTCTAAAGCTAATCCTTCCATAGATTTTAATAAGGCTTGAATAAAGTCCAGATGATCAGTCCATCCTCTGTAGACCTGGGTTCTCCCGATAAGTTCACCTCAGAAAGTTTATAAGGGAAGTTACATGCGCATGTTATGGAGAAATTCTGAATATTTAGCATTAGCAAGTGTCATTACATTGCTATTCCCAATACATCATGCAGTAGTAAAGAAGTCAACTCAATTGCGCATGCTAATCCATGAATGAAGCAAACCACAACAGCCACTCAGAGTTTTCTCCCCATTGGCCTGGTTGTTAGAGACTAAAGGAATTAAAATTTTAAAAAGAGGAGAAGGGATCCTTTTACAGCCACATAACCCAAACTGGAGTAATTGCTAGTACAAACAGGCTCATTTTCAAATATACATGGGTCAGAAATAACAGCACAGCTCAGAGCAGCTGCGGTCATACTGTTTACTCTCCTTTTTGACATAAAAGCCTTCTCCTCTGTGAACAGTTCTTAATGCAGAAACATCTAAATGTATGGTAATGCCCTACAGAGCAATAAGTTTCTTTGATTGATTCAACAGTACTGAAAGTACCAGGAAATAAGATCAAACCAAGTATTACACAAACAACCAATGTCTTCAATATGGTATGTGTCAGCGTGAAAGCTGAAAGGAGTTGAATAAGACAGCTACTAATGTCTTACATGGTTCTGAAAGTGGCAGCATTCTTAAGTGCTTGCAGATAAAAGCGTTTTTCTTAAGTTGTGACATCAACTTATAGAGCTTTGTAATATAATGTAAGTGCTTTGATTTAACATGATTTATGAAGCAAAATCACTTCTGGTGTCTTCAGAAAAAGCATAGAAGTTTACAATAAACACAAGATAATTAAGTAATTTTGCAGCCAGTTACTCTCCTGAAATCATAATTAGGAAAAACAAACATGACCTCCCTCTTTCCTTTTCATGCTGCTTGAAATTCCTTCTTCTGTCTTCCATTTCACCGACTCACCTTTCTTTCAACATCCTTTCACTGGAGCACTTCCAGTGACAAACTTCTCTGGGATTACTTTAGTGAAGGTATTTTCAACTTTCAACTAGCCCCAATACTCTGTTTTTTGACAAAGTTTCTATAGTGTTTACAGAAGAACACTAACACACAGAAAAAGAAATATGAACAAATGGTCTAGTATTCTTACAAGTGTGTCACAAGCAGTACAAACTCCGGCTGCAGTGTGTTATGTTTTACCCTTCCAGGGTTCAGCATTTTTTTTTTTTTTTCTTCTGATGGGTACCCTATACTTGGAAGTTATTTAACTGCTAGGAAAACAAATCTCTGGTTAGATTTAACTGACCATGTCCCAATACTCAACATAAGGATAACAGAACTGCTCCTTTATGTACAGATGACTAAGTCCACTTCAGCAGACAGGGAGAAAGCTAGAGGAGATAGAGGCATTTTGCCTTCTGGATATCTGATGGAAGCAACAACAGGAATTGGATTTAGAAATCAGGATCCATTGTCCTGTCCTCTTCAAGTAGCCCAACAGACAGGTAGCACACACACAAAAAAAGAGGTAGTTGTGGTTTTAAACTCCCACAATCTGAAAAGGACACTTAGCTTAAGCCTACTTCATGGGATACCTTCAGTATGCACACCAAAGCCAGCCCTTAAAAGCATTTACACATACAGAAGTCTATTTCACGCATCTCAGACAAATTCAGGAACGATAGCTACTTGTCAGCTCTACCAACAGCCCTTGGTCTCACTCCTTGCCTTGTCTGGGACGTGATTAGCCAGAAGCCAGACAGTTACAGACCTTCAGCACATCAGTTGTTAAGCAAAGCTCTGGAGTAAATTGTATTTCTGGACCTAGGAATCTCAGCTCCATGTAAGGAAATTGCTCAGCTATGCCCAAATATAAATTACAAAATCCCCCTTGTGCAAGTGCATAAATCTGTGGTGTATCAACACTTAGGCAGCTCTTCTCTCTCAAATGGATAAAAAGAACCAAGAGGTCTAAAAAAAAAAAAAAAAGGGAGGCAGTGCTTTGAGGTAGTGCTTTCAGTCCAACTCTGAGAAAGACAACTAAAAGTAAATGTATTGGAGGCATATTTGATTAGGTTGGGGAAGAAAAGAAGCAAGGGTGTGATTATTCATAATTTCTTCAAATGCAAGAAATTGATGGCATTCAATGAAATTACCAGGCAGATTTAGAAGCAAAAGGAAATACTTGCTCTGCACAGTACATAACACCCTCTGCCCAGGGTGATATTATAGACTAATCTGTAATAGAGATTAAACACATTCAGAGAGAAAGATCTAAAATTTATTTGGGGGGGGGGTGGTGTGGAAATTGAGCAAGAATTATGAAAATAAGATGCAGATAGAGCTGCTGGCAACAGAGGTCTCACATTCACTAATTACATACACATTCCCAAGGCAGCTACTACTGGTCACTGTCTGAAATCACAAACTGAATGAGATTGGGTCTGGTCCAACACAGATGTTCATATCTGAAACCAGGCTTACGATCATTATCTGACAACTACAGCAAATCTAAGTTTCCATACAAATTTATCACTTGTCAAAGAACAGCTATTCTACAGTATTCTCCACTAAGTCTGGAGATATCCTACTAAAAATGTCTTGGAAGGGAAAAGCTAGAATCCAGCTCACCTTCTAATTCTACAACTGCAATGAACCAGGTAGCAATTTGTGCAGTGAAACATAAATGCACTGTCACATAATTGAGCATTTCAGTTCAAAGCAATAAAACACAACAGTGGTAAGCCTCCCTTTCTGTAAGTTTTTCTTTTAGGCAAAAAGAAATCAGTTATCAACAAAACAATTTGAAAAATTTGCTTAACAGCTTAAATGTAAAAGAGATTTTGAGAAGTTATACTATTTATGAACTATTTATTTCTTTTTCTACTCTCATTGCCTATTTCTTTCTGGAGAAGTGGGGCAATCACAAAAGAGAAAAGTGAGCCTTTTTGTGAGCACTATGGATTTATCTGCTTGGTCTGCTGTCGTCTCCTTGTCTCAGATTTCGCTTTTTCCATAACTGGCAGAGTGTACATCACTTCTTACACTCCTGTGTTGCTGGGTCCCTTGCATTTTTGTTCTGTTCTAGGCTTAAGTAACTCTTCAATTTTTGTAAATCACATACATGAAGGTTGCAGAAACCTTTAAGAATCAAATCTTATGACAGGGTAATCTAGATCTGCACAAGAACATCTCAAGATACATAATAGAAATAATCAACTGCAAAGAAAATTAGAGGACCTAATTTCATTGCACTGCATGCATACCACAGCTCCTTCCCCTTTACTTCAGCACTAAGAGAAAAATAAAAAATAACATGCAACAGCAATAGAATGTTTTAAGGCAAATATTCGACCTTTGACAGACTTTAAACATAGGAACTAAGGGAATCCTCAAGAAGTGAGAAGCATAGGAAATAAGAGAGCACAGCTACTGCTATTCCTAAAGTGTCAGACAGCTAACAAGGAAAATTAAATTCTCTGTCAACATAATTCAGTATTTACTGGTATTTTTGCTCTTTTGTTTCTTTGGTGGCAGTCGTCTTACAGGTCTAATTGAGCTAATGCACTTCCAGAACGCAAAGGAAAGGGGAAAGACAAAGGGATGGAGAACAAAGTCCCAAGGGGCTCTCACCAGGAAAGAATAACAAAGTGAAAGATCTTATTACAGCAAGATTTTCACCCCTAAGGACTCAGTCAGCCATTGTGCATATGCAAGAACACATCAAATATTTCTCCTTAACCATTCTTGAGTCATCCTTTAACATAAAAAGCAACCTCAAAATCAGACAAAATATTAAAACAATATTTTGCCAAAGTACATTTACCTCAGGTAATGCATTTATTCTTCCTTAAAGTGAACATGAAAAGCAAGCAAATGCACTGACTCGAGTAGAGGTGCTCACCTGATCAGACAGAGGAAGAGTCACCACTTACAGAACAGCAAAATGGGAGGGCAGCAGTTTTGCTACATGAAGAGAACACCAAGAACACATGGTCCGCAAGTGTCTCAATATAAACTGTACAGCATGTTCTATGACAAAATGTTGGGCACCACTACATTGCTGAAAGACTTCTAGAGATCAATCTAGCTACCTTGGTAGGACATCCACTCATTATTTCATTTGAGTAAACACCAAAGGGCTCTTCAGTCCACACGCTGTACAAAATTTGCATCAGGCTAACTATTTTCCTGCTACAGAAAATTTACTGCTATTTGTCTCCTCTGTTACTGTTTTGCTTGACAGAAGCTTCTCAGCTTTCCTACCAACATAGCTCCTAAACAGAGAATACTTGGTGGAAACAACAAATTACTCCACTGAAGGATTTTTTTCCTTCTGCTGCACAGATGTGCTAAAAGGGAAAAGAACCTGCGTGAAGCTTTGCTTTCAACACAGCACTACAAGAAGTTTACTGCTTCCTGAACATAGGATATAAATACTCCTCTCAGTGCTCTAGAATCCCTAGGAAGCTTCCAGCTGTGACATAAGGCAACTTGATGACTTCTGCAATAAATGCACACACTAACACTGTATTTTGGGAAGTACATAGTAAGATGCTGAGGATCAGTTTTGTCCAGACAATTTTTCTCCTGTTCCTGATTGACAAATTGACATTTCTCAATCCAACTTGCTGAAGCAAATTAAGACTTTCTAGAAGGGCAATATATCTAATACCACAATGAGTCTGGAAACCGCTCTGGCACACCCATGTACCAGTGATGTTTGCTGTGACTGCTGAAATCTCATTTTACTCCTACTAGAAGTCCTAGCTTTCAAAAATGGATAGAAATCAAAATTTCTCTGAAAGTTTAAGTAAATGAAACCACACCAGCTCCAAAGGGATTAAAAATTGGAAAAAACAGTTTGATCAAGAGAATTGAATCATCACAAAAGAAAGTGATTATTCCCATCGTAGTATGTTTATACCAGATTTTGGCCAGATTCCCACTCATATTTCTTTAATTATGCCTGTATTATAAGAACTATTACACATCTGATTCAGTATCATCTAGAGTTAGGGAGAGATGCCTGTAAAAAAATATTTCTTGTTAATGAAACAGTATTTTAAAAAGGGTCACTGAAAGAATGCAAAGTCATCTGCACTAAGCAGCTGAACCTCACAGAGCTGCAGGGTTCGGTGAGAATGACCTAAGCTGCAAGCACGTTAATACAGAGTCAGCTTCCTTCTCAGCATCCTGTCAATACCACCAGGGGTTGGTCTTATTTCATTTACATATGCCATAAAAATCTTTCCTGGAGAAGAATATTACATTACCATATGCAGATTTTCAACCTGGAAACTGAACTTTAGGACAGCACTCATGAAACTCTGCTCCTTAAAAAAAGATTTCTTGTAGGCAATGAAAAAAGGAATAAAGCAGCCAGTAAGCTAGCATACATTTCTTCTGCACTTTTTTTTTTTTTACTTTTCTGTACATAAAGACACTAAATACCCGCACCAAAAGGAAAGAAAATATGCAGACATCTAATGCCATCTGTTTATTCTGGTACATGAATGGATAAGTTAACACCAGCATTCCTCACTGCACCGGCGTCCTGTCAGACAGCTGCCCTGCCAGGAGCCTTCACTCTCAATGTCTGCAAAAGTTAAGCCTGATATTCTGGCCAGTTCAGTCCTGGGGCCCCTCCTAGAAGATCCTGTTAATTATGCCAAGGTCTGTTAAAATTTTGTGCAGCATTCTTTCAATACGTGTCTGCTCAGCTAAGACTAATAGCTCTCCAATACTTTTGGTTTGTCAGGTCTCCAAATGAAACAAATGAAAACCAATGGAGAGATACTCAGTGTCCCCACATCCCTTCAGGAACGGATTTAACACTATTGAATTACCGAACAGAATGCCACAAAGAAATATAGGGCTTTCCATTTCCTAACGTGCAGTGTCGCTGGATGCCTATACTGCCTGTTTGACAGCAGAATTAGCCTCCCATATTGCTCCCTCCTACTTGACACTACCATCTACCACAGTGATTTATACTGATGGTGTCAAGAAGTTCATTATCTCCACAGATGGAGTAGAGGGTTTTTAGACAAGTAGAAGCCTACACACGAGGGGCTGAAGTGGGTTCAAGAAGCTAAAGAGTTGGGAAAAACACAGCATGATATAAAAAGGAAAGGAAAGCAGAGGAAAAGGCCAAAGAAGGCAAGAAAGTCTGCACTGGAAGCCTGTAAGACACATGTACCCAAAGCAGAAACTGAAATATCTACAGCTCCAACCAAAGACAGGCTGAGGGGAAAAGAAGTAAAAACAGAGGAAGGGGGGAGAAAAGGAACAAACTGCTAAAAGGTCATGACATGAGACATTGCAGGGTTTAAACATAGACTGAAGCTATTTCCTGTTTTAAAACTGAGAGAATTAATATCAAGGAGACTGATTTAGGATAACGTAAATCAAACTTCTCAAGAGTTGAAATGCCAAGAATGTTCTAGCTTTTAGAAAAGGGTGATGGTTTGGTTTTGGGTTCTCCACCTAGCACCCTCAATAATAGCTTTGTGTAAGCCTAATATAGAAGTAGAAAACAGTGTGGGGTTGTTTGTTCCCCGCCCCCCACCCTCCCCCTGAGGGGAAAGAAAGGATCTCAGTGGCAAAGACAAAATGAAGAGAGGCTTTTGGATCATGCTGAGCCCAAAGAGTTTCCAGCGAAATGAAAAAACCCAAATACATACCTTTTCCAGCAAGCAATGCTTTATTTTTCTAGTTCGCAGTCTTATTTAATCTTTTTCTTTAATTTAGGTCCATTTGTATATATTAAGAAAAACTCCTTAAAACAGAAGAAAAAAAACTTACCATCCCAGGAAACATTCAAGGCCAGGTTGGATGGAGCTCTGAGTAACCTGATCTGGCTGGAGATGTCCCTGCTCCTTGCAGGGGCATTGGACTAGATGACCTCTGAAGGTCCCTTCCAACTCTAACCATTGTATGATTCTATTAAACACATGCTCTTTGCTCTTCAGTTCTCAGGCAGATATTTTCCACGCTCATCTGAACGTATTTAGATCTCTTAAGGTTTCAACTAGGCTTTCTGTTCTCTTGACTAAATGAGTGGTTTGCAACAAATTTGAGATCTCTATTAGAAATCTTTGGAATTACACACAGATTTCAAGGTCATGGCAGTGTCTTCAAGTCAGTCATCTTCCATCTTGACGGTCAACTTTTTTTTTTTTACACAAATACACCAGGGTATCCAAAGCAACTCCACTGAAACACTGCCTGGTTCAACAAAACCTGATGCTTCATCCAGCCCATCACCCAGGCTTGATATCCTTAGACTGTGGCATACCAAATACATTTTTCTTCCGCCTTGCTGACATTCTTCTGTTTTAATTTATTTCTTTTCCTGACTAGGTTGCTTCATAACTTTTCCTCTCCATCTTTGAGAAAGGCTTTGAAGCACCAGTTACAAGGAACACTGCCCCAGTAGCCTGAAATTTATCTCCTCATTTGCAGTATTTCTGCACAGTTGCATGAATTCTTATCAGTATTCTTAACCCTTCAGTATAGCCTGAAAAAGCCATCTTATTGCATCTGCCTGCAGCTCCAGGGCCTTTCACGAAACCGTCCCTCAAGAAGCACATTGCATGGCTACCCAGTCTACCCTTACATTACCCCGAAACACCAAAGAACACAGCAGAATCATCTGGTGAAGCCACATCCATCCTAAGAGTTACTCAAGTTGGATAGAAATAAGAAATGGATATTTAGTAGGGGTCCACTCATTATCTGCACCCACACCCTCCTCACAAAACCCACCTCCTACATATGATATGAAGAAACTCATAAGCTAGAAACTGGTGGTAAAAGTATTCTAAGAAAGCAGTTTCTGGTTCCACGCTGTAAAATTTGACCAAGACTAGGGTCATGGGCCACCTTCTATGCTTTCTTTTTTCTCCAAGGAGTTTCTCATGCAGTGACTCCTGGGCAGTAGACCATGCGTGGCTCTTCAGCCATAAAGAATATGACATGAAAACTCGTAAGATAAACTTCCTCATACACTGGAGGGGAGGGATGCCATCCAGAGGGACCTGGACAGGCTGGACAGGTGGGCCTGTGCAAACCTCATGCAGTTCAAGCAGGCCAAGTGCAAAGTCCTGCACATGGGTCATGGCAATCCCAGGCACAAATACAGGCTGGGTGGAGAATGGATCGAGAGCAGCCCTGAGGAGAAGGACTTGGGAGTGCTGGTGGACGAGAAAGTCAACATGAGCCAGCTATGCCAGAAAGGCAACCACATCCTGGGCTGCATCAAAAGAAGAGTGGCCAGCAGGTCAAGGGAGGTGATTCTGCCCCTCTACTCTGCTCTCGTGAGACCCCACCTGCAGTACTGTGTCCAGTATAAGGATATGGACCAGTTGGAGAGGGTCCAGAGGAGGGCCATGAAGATGATGAGAGGGCTGGAGCACCTCTCCTATGAGGACAGGCTGAGAGAGTTAGGGCTGTTCAGCCTGCAAACAAGAAGGCTCCGAGCAGACCTTATTGTGGCCTTCCAGTACCTAAAGGGGGTTTGACAGGAAAGATGGGGAGAAACTCTTCAGCAGAGCCTGTTGTGACAGGACGAGGGGCAATGGTTTTAAAATAGAGGGAGGTAGATTCAGACTAGATATAAGGAAAATGTTTTTTACAGTGAGGGCGGTAGAACACTGGCACAGGTTGCCCAGAGAGGTGGTGGATGCCCCACCCCTGGAAACATTCAAGGCCAGGTTGGACAGTGCTCTGCTTCTTGCAGGGGGGTTGGACTGGAGGACCTTTAAAGGTCCCTTCCAAGCCAAACTATTTTATTATTATATTCTATATATTCTTTCCCTTCCCTGTTTTGACCTAGGCATGCACTTTCTTTTGTTTGTCTTTTCAGGCCTGCTATCCGTATTTGTAGCCAGCTGTTACTATACCATAACACATTCCCCATGCTAAATCCCACAGAGGACTGCTGTGTGTGTCAGCGTTTGAGAAGAATTGTCTCAGACAGATGTCAGTTCTCACATTTCTCAGTATCTGAAGCTGGCACCGAGCATCCCTCCCTTTGACTGGCTGCTTTCTCTTGCCTCACTGGTGGGGACCTTCTGTGTCTGAGAATGCAAGTGTCACCACAAGGGCAAAATACACATTAAATTGCCTTGTGTAAATTGTTCAAATTAGGAAGCAAAACATTTCTGCTGAGGGTTATTTCCCTCAAGGTAACAGAACAATGTTAACTCTCTAGTAATAATTTAATTCCATCTTGGCCATCTCTCAAGCTTACATTCTGTTTTGTTTTTACTATTTAACTCAGACCACAATGCTTGGGAGGGTTCTTTAGGTTTTTATTGGGGGTTGGATTTTCTGGGGGCTGAGGGCAGTGTAAAAAAGGAAGACAGACTGTGGAGTTGTAGCTTGTGCTTCAAGTTCATTGCTTTATACTGTGAGCAAACTGCAGCTTCCAGGTGAAAGATAACAAAAACCCTGCTATTGCTCCTCATTGCTGGAAAAAAAAAATCATCAAGCAACTGCTCTGCATTTCATTCTGCAGCATACAGCTGCCCCTACTGCATATAAACAGAATTCAGTATCTTCCAAAAAATCCAAACAGATTTTAAGAATGACAGTGTCTCCTCGTGGGTACAAGAAGAGCCATAAGCTTTTTCATTATACTACAAGAAAAAGTATTTTCAGCATCCTGAAGGGATGCAAAAGCATGATTGCTTACACTGAACTATGAATAACTTCTAGCAAAATTTTCTATTATGCTCTTGTAACTGAATATAGTATTCTAATAAGTTACTAATAGTAGGAAAGTTGGAATTTCATGTCACATTCTACCTTATTAGTTTACACAGGTTTTCATAACAATATTATTAATTTGCTATTAATAAAGTTGCAGAAAAAAATTATTCCATTATTGGAACCCATGAAGCAAAAATAATCTTTGATGGCTCTCAAACCACTTTTACAGAAAAAAAATTCAGGAACTCAGCCAATCCTACAATAAAACATGCTTAATTCAACATCATTCATGGGAAGAGAAAAAAATATGAAGTCCTGAAGGTCCACTTAGACTGAAGAAAATAACTAGATCCATTTATTTTAATTCCCAACATAATGGAATAGTAATATAGCTAAATCAAGAAAACATATAATGCAAGTAATTTTGCAAATAAATCATTTAAACAGCAAGTACTCTCAAACAAGGCAAGTGGAGTTTATACAACACTGCCTACAACAGGATGCTGAAAGGACGTCACCATAAAAACAATGCAAATACTTGATACTTGTGTAACAGGAAAGTTTTTGCTTTGGAAAACAGATCTAAGATACTACTAAACTCCACCTTTATATTACGCTTCAGTAATGAAATGTTTTACTCAAGTTTTCCATACAATTAAAAATCTGATTGCAACATCTACAGATGGAATTTACAATATTAAACTGTGTCTATCAGAATTCCCTATCAATTTCTTCATTAACAGATGATAGATTATTTTCCCCCCCTACTAAAGTTACGTACTACTCTGAAGTACAGAATACTGATGTACAAAATAAAGGATTTATGTCAAAATTATCTTAACATAAGGAAAAACTGTTAAGCAGTACCTAAAGGCAGCTACTGTTGTTGAATGGCTAGTGTCTACGCATTAGCCTAGTCTGTACATTATGGGGCCCATACTACTGTCAAGAACACAATATCAAGTAGGTATAGTAAGAGCTATACACATGCTTCTACCTTTAGGAGGAAAGGCAGTATGAGAAGTTACAGGAATCTCTCAACCAGTTTGATATTTACCCTCATTACGACTTTTTTTTTTTTAAAAGCAAGTAACACTTTAGATGGTGAAAAACCTTCTACAACAACTTCACAGACTTCAAGTGAGAGTCAAGTCTCATTTTTGCCACTGTAAACACCCTTTAAATGACTCCCAAATTTTGGTAGTTTGTCCCATAAATATAAGATTTTAACCACTTCCGACATTCTACAATTATTTGTTATTAATGACAGCCTCACAGGACCATAACTGCATAAGTCTGATTTAAATCCTAATCCCACATTGTGTCAAGCACTTAGCATCTAATAGGAGACATTTAGCACCTCACAGAATCAAGCTGTAAAGATAACTGTATTAGAGACTCTATAAACCATATCTACAGCCAAACTTATACCCCCAGAGGACACAATTTGGCACCTGGCAGAAAAATGAGAATGAAGTGGAAAATACTGAAAATTACTGAGGAGAACAAGGAAGGGCAAAGGCACCACACATACACACCAGGCAATTCCTGCTTTTTTGCTTCCTCCTTCTTTTGACTGGGTTTAAAACAGGAAAGTGTTTTACTGCTCTATAATAGCCCAGGTCCCACTACTAATGTAGCCTTTTCCCCAACACATAACCACCCAAACCAAGGGATACTCCCATTACCACCCAGCAGAAGCAAGTGAGGGGCAAAGCCTGGGATGCTTTTAACAGCTTTATTACTCCAAAGATAAAGGAAATTTAAAACATTCCCAGACGGGACACAACTGCCCTTCCTTGTGCAGACATTTCACACTGCATAGGAGCAAAAGAGGAAAAAACAGTTGCTCACCTACCTCTCATACTTGTGTGTGTATCAGTTACCATTAGGGAATCACCTTGCTCAATGTCTTCCAGACTCTGGCAGCTGCAGGTGGTGTCTGCAAATCTGTGTCTGAGGTCACATATTAGTGGCTGCATTCACACTATAGGGCAGGCTACAGCACCTGAGTTCATGAAAAACTGTCCAATCACCACAGTATCTTAAAGCTAACCATGGCAAAGACAAACCTTAATAAAGGAACAATTCCTTTACAGTCTTTCACATTACTTTCGTAAATCACAGCATTCTGATATCAAACCTCTTCAGAAACAGCTTCGTGAGACTTTTAAAATCAAGTGGTTGCCCTTGTTCAAATATATTTGGAAAATACAGCTAGATTGTTAGAGTTAAACAACAAGAACATGGATAAACAACTTTATGTCTTAAGTGACTATTCACCAGGGTTTATGTCAAGACAGATTTGCATTTGTTTCTTCTACAAATAAGTTTAGTACATAAATATTTTGAAAGACACAGTACTTGCAGAAAAATCTGACAGATGTAGCTCAGAGATCCTGAAAAAAACAAAGAAATAAAAGCCAGGATAGGGCCAACAGAAGGGGAGAGACTAATAACTGTAAAACCAGTTTCAGATAAATACTATGCCTGACAATTCAGTACACATGACGAGGCTGCCATCCTCAGGGGATCGGGAAGCTACTGCAGCTGACTTCCAGAGAGGATTTATGCCTGGACCTCCACAGAACAACTCATGTAAATTAATTCCTTGAGAATTGGAGGATGCCTGAAATTGTCTTATATGTTATCTTCCTTAATCACTGTTGTTTTCAAATGTTAAACTACAGCTAGACTGCAGAGTCATTCAAGTTTTCTAACCACAGTACTGTAAAGTTCTCCAGCACATTTCATAACAAAAGGTTTCTTTAACATGTTGTCTGACAACTATGCACACAACTCAACCAGCAGTAAAATCAAGAGGAAGAAATGGAAGCTTCTTACCTTTTAAAGGTATACTTAATTATTTTAACTGGCATAATTTTATTGGACTAGGGTATAAATGTTGCATATAAGTTGGGAGACAGGACTCAAGAAATAAGACCATTCCAACCATTTTTGATACCTTGTCATGATTTGGGATCAGCCTTCTGGAAAGAACCATGCCTTCTTCTCTTGACTTTCAACCATTCACCCAAGCTTCTTGCACAACAGAGCTCCTTCCCCCAAAAGTACTGTGGTGCCAGCCATGAACAGCACTTCCAGTCTTCTAGTAGCAGACAATTTCATGCCTGGTTCCTACATTTACCACCTTACACACAAACCATTAGTTTCTTTTCTAAACTGACTACTCCACATCTAGTATATATCCTTCATCCTAAAGATTCCTTGGATTAGTTTTTAAAATGAACTTCCATAGTTTTTCTATTTTGGTACATAAACTCTCTATGTCACTTCAACTACTGCTCCTTTTGGTGCAAGAAAGGGAAACCAGAGACCCATGAATCTGACATAAAAGCTGTTATGTTACTTTCCTTCATGCTACTTGTGTAGCATGGAAGTCTGAAAAATGCAGAAAGAAAACAAAAATATTTAAATAAGCCGATTACAAGAAAAAGATGTGCTCACACACATAGCAGATGATCAGCTGTTCAGGAGCATTCAACTTCCCAAATCCCAGACAATGACACCCTGTTGCAGAGAAACGGTCAGTGAAATAAATTAAAAAAAAAAAAAAAAAACAACAACAAAAACAGACATTTCACCACCGGAGTGCTGCCAAATGCCTATCAAAAGCTAATCAGTTTAATCAAAGATGGGCTCAAGTTAAATGAATTTGGAACTTAGTTAAGATTGCAAGTCTAAGACAAAAGCTACTATAAATTAGTGGTTTTCCCACCATCTCCTGTGATAAGTTCTGAAACTATCAATACTAACAATTATCTACTGATACACTAAAATGCCAACCATAACCAAAACACACACAGACTCCAACTTACAAGTTGTGATTTACTCACCAGCAAAACCTAGTCAACAAATTTGGACATAATCACAAAACCAATGATCTATTTACTGCAGACAAAGTATTTACTCTACATCAAGCCTTCCAAAGGCATCTGCTCTTAAGCTAAAAGGAGCTAACGATACAGGAGAAAATGCAAAAGTCACAGCAGAAGTGACAGTCTACAGAGGATTTTCCTTACAGTGAGACACTTGAGAAGCTCAGTAATTTTAAGGCAGCAAGGTTCATTCAGTTACAGTCTTTATATAACAGGACAAGTTCTCTTTAGTATTGCAGACGGTGGGCACTTTTTTATTTACGTGGGTAAAGATCACAGGAGAGTCACTATCTAGTTGGTGAAGTTGGGTAAGATTTCTTCTTTCTAGGAACAGTAAGCTTAAGAAGCCACTATAAAGACTTGTTTAAAGTTCTGGTAGATCCACTACTTCAAACTACATTTTTTTGAAGAGGCTTTCCAACTCATTTACCCAATTCAGTAACTACTCCACACTTGTTTATTGCTGCATGAAGAAAATGAACAAATTTTTTTTTTTTAACAATGAATCATGTTTAAATCTCAACTTTTTTTTCCTTACAAGTTAACAGAAACACTTTTACTGGGCCAAAAATCTCACTCTGCAAGCCATGAAAATGGTGTTGTCTGTTTTCCATGTGTCCTGTCAGAGAAAACCTATGTGTATTATATAACCCACACTTCATGTTCCTCCTGTTGCTTCCTATGACTGACAGTCAAGTAAATCTAGGACAGGCCCCAGATTGCAGAAACTGGACCTCCCCTACAGATCCCAAGCACCAGAAATACTCCGTGCCACTGTATGAGATTCTTCAAATTTTTTTTTTTTTTTTTTTAAACCGCTGCCTACTGTAAGATTGTACAAGCTACACACAGGACTATGGAAGCTTATTCAATAAATGTTTGTTTGTTCATCATGAAGAGGTTACTAAGGAGAAGCATGGGATTCTTCAGTTCAAATCTACTCTGGATTCTGAAGTAGGAGCCATACCCAACACCTGCAGGTGTGAAAACAAAACAGGAACCCCTACTCCAATCCTCACCATCTTCCATCAGCTACTGCAATCCTTTTTACTTCCCTGCCTTCCCACACAACAATATAAAATGATGGTTCTAACAGATCACTACCCGTTATCAAACTCAGATCTCAACTAAGTCTTATTGGATTTTCAATATCCTTCCCAGCTTGCCTGTTATACCTTACCTACAAACCAAGTGGCCTACGCTTTCCTTCAGCTGTTCAGCACTAATCTCTCAAGTTCATCAAAAAACACTTCTCCTGAGCTTATTCCCTTTTTACTCTCTGTACTTCTCATACACATCTCTGAGCACTACTTCAGCCTCTTAGTTTTTTTTCTTTCAGTGCAGCAATCACTCTGTGGCAATAATCACAGAAAATGTTAGTGATTAAGCATCCAGTAACTAGGGTTCACAATGACATTCAGAGTCATCCTGTAACAAGTGCAAGGGGCACAAAACCCTGTGTACATTGTCGGTCTCTTTTCAAGCACTGGCTTCTTGGCAGAAGTTTATGAACTGCCTGACGCAAAGCTTTCTGCTGGAGCCCACCCAGCTTCCATTCTTCGTTAGCTGAAGGATTTTTGTCTTCTTCAGTAGTGGCAAAACTCAGAGTACCACAGCACTGTTTTGAAAATTATTTGACAGTTTTTCAAATGCAAGACATGAAGAAATATTCTGAAGATGTTCTGAACCAATGGTAAGGCAAACTGATATTAGGACTTAACTCAGACCAGGAATTCGAAAAGTTTAATAGGATTAAGTCCTCAAAATAATTGAATTGCTTCCTAGAAAGAGTGGAAGTCTGAAAAAATTATATAAAGTAATTTTTCAAAAGGGTAATGACAAATGTTAAGTATTGACATATTGTTAAATAGTTCTGCCTTAATTATCTACATTAAATACAGCAGAATATATCAGCAGACTTCTTGGAGAAAGTTGTCCAATATTTTCCATTAACAAGCTTAAACTTTTCTTTATAATGAGCATGACCAATTTAAAAATTGCTAACATTGGATTTTCTCAGTGTTACATGTTCTAGTAATGTCATTTATAAAACAACGTGTTCCCCAAGTTGTAATAATATCAAGCATCAGTTACAATAGCATCTAGTAAAATGTTTTTGGCAGGACTGACAAGTATAGCACTATCAGATCCAGAACTGCTCTGTTCCCTGAAAGCTAATGAAGTTCTGAATAGGGAATCTATTCAAAGTGTATCAGTGCTCTTGACTTCACACAGAGTAACGCAGAAAAGGACACTGATGTCACCTACTTCTTGCCTACCCAGCTAAAGTGTGTTGCAATGCAAAAATACACGAAGGATCATCCACTTGCTTCTCTAAAATACTGTAAAGGCACCACATCCACACACGATTTGGGAGGGGGAAATAATTGGACTCTCCCTCCCTCCTCCAGTGAGTGCCCTACAGACAATAGGAGAAAACATGTTTCATTGAGCCACTTCCCATTACATAATTTGAAAGAGCAGTTTCCATGTACACCAAGTAACAATAGGCTGGAACTGCAGCTTAGCTTAGGGCATAAACTCTGATGACTACCTCTTTGTAACAGAAACCTTTAAAAACAAGTTTGATTTATAAAATATTAAATATCCTCAGTTGTTTTAACTCCTAAGGGATATGGCCCCTCCACATCTTAACAGAATCAGACTGCTGTTTAGAGAAACATGGTCTTATGAACAACAGTCTCTGATTTGTTACAGTATTTATGACCCAATTTTAATTCTTACGCAGTCTTCAGCATGAATAAGAACTCATCGCTAATTACAGTTGCCAAAGCACATCCTTGAACTAGTACAGCAGAGGCTTACATACAGCCAGGTAAAACATGCTGAACAAACTTCTCCCATATAAAAATATGCCAGTTTTCTCTCTCTCTCCAGTACAACACACACACATTTTTCAGCTTGTTTTCATACTGTCTCCCAAGATCTAACCACTCCGTACTTTGTACTCCATGTTTTCTTTCCATCTGAGCTTGCAAAAAACCAAAATCTCCATTTAGTATCAAGTTGTGAATTTAACTGATGAGCTGTTTAGCCTCCTCCTTTAAATCATTAATAAAGACATTCAATCTAACTGAGCCCGATACTTATCCTACAAGCACTGTTCCCTGCCCTGCAGCTCAAATTACTGCCACATCTATTTTTGCTTAAGGTCCTTCAGCAAGTTTACAGTCCATGCAATGTTTAGGCCAATAAAGTTCTTTTTACCAAGTTTCATGTGGAATTTCTTCCAAATGGCTTGCTGAAGTATTTGCTGCATAAAGTATTCTTCTTTCTGCAAAATACTGTGCCTTGATTTTTTAGAAGGAAAGCGTATGCTTTTTGATTTTCACATACTAGCAGTTTATCACTCACAGCTCTATTATTTTCAAGACTATTAGCGATGTACCTTCCAGTGTTGGCGTTAGTATGTTATGTAAGAATGGATGTGGAATTAACACTGAGGACTCTCACTGTTACCATACATGCACAGAGCCAATTTCTTAACAGCAGACACTCTGGCCAGCAGATACACGCAGCCTGGCTACAGAAGCCTAGACTTCACACTATGCAGTTTATCCTGTTTAAGAAGCTCACAGCAGCTGCAGTTAAACTACTTTCAGCACCTGAGCCAGTCAGGTAATTAATTCCACAGCAAAATAGCAGTTTGTTCTTCTACTTTAACATATTGATGCCACGTTTCTTTTTCTTGTCTGTTACTATCACCAGCTTTTCAAAACCCACTTGCTAATATTTTTTTTTTTAATTCAGTAGCTAATCCCTAATCTCTTTATGTTTAAAAATAAAGCTACTCTTCATTTACAGATGTCCTTTCACTATTATTGTTAAACATAGATTCCCACTCACTTATCCACTGAACTATGCCACTGCCTGAAGCCATCCTGGAACAAGATATTAACACAGCCTCTCAGGGTGCAAAGCTGGCAGGAAAAGGCATCATCATGTACATAACCCTGATTTTACAGACAGCTAAACTACAAGAAGGTCAGGTATCTCAAGTCTCCATAGCAAACTGGGAACACAAATCAAGTATTCAGACTTCCAAAACAAGCACCACAAAACTATCCATTACTTCTACTGCTCCTTGAAAAGTCTTCAGAATGTGAAAGGCAATAACTTGAAATAGATTCACAGGTTGTCTCCTTCCAGAGAAGGCATTTCTGCTTCAGTATCTGTGCTCCTGCAGCCTGACTTCAGCATTACAATTTGACTTTCACAGCGCATTGTTGAGATTCATTCTTTTTAACTGAGGTGTGACTAAGCCACATGCAGACTCCACCTCTGCAAGTCTGCATTAAATTGGAAGAGACATGACAACTTGAATTAAGAGTCAAACACATACGATTCACAGGTCTATACAACACATAACACTCAAACACAGCCTTCATGCTGCTAGCACCTTATGTTCCACACTCCAACAGGATCTTCTCATAATGTCAGATGATACAGTCTCAGATCTCTGACTTCGTTGCTGAAGAGTCTAAGGCAGAATATTCATGTCACTGGCACTACTGCATGAATGGTAAGACAGAAGCTCACAATATAAGAATTCTTAACAAACCATACTAGGGACCATCTTTGAAAGACAGCCCTCATACTTCTTCCTACCTCCCTCCTCCTATTTTTCAAGCAGGCGAGAGAAAATTGTTTGTAGGCAAACCCTTGGTTCACACTTGGACATCAAAATGGATCAAGGCATGTAAGAGCTTAACTAAATAAGATAAAAAAACCGCTCTGATCTGTATACAATGCTATCCAAGTTATAATTCTAAAAGACTGAAGGTCAGAAAGCTCATTTCTTTAAAACCACTGCAATGTACAGGAACAGAAGTCATCTTTTGTTCAGTAACTTTCCATTCAATAAAATTCCCCATTTGTCTTTCCTTTTGTAGACTTCTTTCCTCTTGCTAATCAGTGCCAGCCGCCAATTAGGACTGACAATAGAAGAAAGTATTTTTATGATCTTCAGTCATCACTACATAAAACACTATACTATACTATATTCTGCACTCAGTTTCTTCTTTTGCTCAAAAAGAAAACTTAAAATAAGTTTACTGGTGTTTTAATTCTTTTCTTGTTCTCAGGCCAAAACCAAAATTCTTTCCAATTCTCTCATTCTGGACTTGGACTGTGAATACTGAGTATGCACACTGGGCTTGTTGACTGCAACTTCAGCTAAATTGCTGCTGCCGCCACTGTTCCTGCTCTCCATCATCTTGTAAAATATTGATTTCTGCAGTACGTATCCAGTGGGGGGGGAATCAATTTTCCCCTAGACACAGTAAATTGGCAAGAACCTAACAGATCAGCCTGTCAGGTTGGTATGCAAGACTAGCATCCAAAAATGAACTGAAGAGACAATGTGAAGAAGGTGGGAGGGCGTATAGAGAGAAGGGGAACGCAAACAGTGGTGGTACCACAGGAGAGTCAGACAACAAAAGGAGACTATGATTGTGAAAGATGCAGCTTGTTAGATGTTTAAAATTCTTATTAGAACAGTGTTATAAGAAAGTAGCACCCTGCATCAGCTTTTCTACAGGACAACCAGTGATTGTCTATATGATTCAATCATACTCATCTACCCTGAGGAGTTTTGGCATATACATTGAAACAGTCCAATAATTACAAATACAAGCAAAGTAATTAGCAGTCAACAAAAAATGGGATAAGAAAATAGTCAAGTGTTTGTATAAAATGGCTGCATCAGTGTAAATTTGGAGAACCCATGACAGAAGCTCACAATAGAAATGCTTTTGTTTCTTAAACACAAAGCCACAGGCAAAGTTCGATGAAGGGCATAGAGGAATAAGGTGTTGTATGTTAATCGAATCAATTTCAAACAGTATAAAACCTGAGCAAAACACCAATCTCTCAAGTAGACTGAAGGAATCTCTTTGCCCCTTGCATTCTCCACTCTCAAAGCTCCCTGCTGTGACCCCATCAACTTATGTTTTTTGGCAAATCTCTCCAGGCTCGCTGCAACTCCCTCTACGTGAAGACTGCCCAAGAAAACCCACACTGCTGTAGAGCACATGCTGATATGACAGACCTGCCTCCGTCACACCACAGGACACCAAGGACCAAGAAGAAACACTCAACTTCTTCTCTGTCTTCACACATCAACTTCATCTGACCCTTGCATATCAAGGTACAGAAAATATGGCTGTGCTTTGCCTACTTAAGATAGGCCTCTCAAGCTGTCAGCCATTGAAAAAAACAACAGGTCTGACCCCTTAGTATGACTTGGGGTACTCCACACATGCCCCTCCTTTAAGCAAGGGACTACAAAGATCAAGCGCTGGCTCAACCCCAAGAGATGCCTGTGAAAAAGCCAGAGCTCCTGAAATGCTTCTTCCCCTTTCAGCACAGCCATGAGCCCCACATCAGGAGCCAGCCTTCGATAATTAAACACAAATACACATTGAAACAGAGCAGCAAATCAGCTTTTTGGAGCTTTTTATGCACTGTAATAGATCCCAACTGTATCAAAACATTAATATTGAGCTCTCAGGACTAAGGATATGACTTTGGGTCCAGGATACATGCTTTTAAAAGGTCCCTAAATGCTTATTCATGTAACAAACCACAAAAGCTCTAAAGAAGCTGCTGCCATCTGTTTTCTGGACTCTGACATTTCTATATGATCCTCTCTCTACCCCCATCAACTGCTATTTTCTAGAATACCATAAAAGGGAGACAAAAGAGAAAACTAAAACCAGAAAAATTAAAAGTAGGACTGCATCCTTTAGTCACAACTTTTTTCCTGAGTATTGTAAGGATCTCCAAAACTTCACTACATGTGGTACAGTAAAAACTTGTGCTGTGAGCAGAGTTTGAACTTTAACACTGCATTTCCTTACTTTTGCCATGTAAATTAGACTCAATTTCTTTTTCATGTGGTTACTTTCCAGTTTAATGTGAATTCATTTGTTACTTGCAATTTGAGGTAGATATGCAGCAATTTGAGTAGACTTGGAGATGGTAGTTGAGGAAGAGAAAATGGTCAAGTGCTAGGTTTCCTTTGAGCCTCAGGTCTTCACTCAGGACAGCTGAGATAGGCAGGGACCTCACTAACCACCCCATAGACTAGGTACTAAACACATTTTGTCCACATCCTATAAAATATCAGTCTTTTGGATGAGCAAAACAAAAAATTCAAAGACACCAGCAGTAGTTATACAGAACAGGTTTATAACTGAATAATTGTTTAGGCAGCTTTTGGCTTTTCTATTTCAAATTTAAATCAGGTGCAGTGCTTGCTTTGGGGAGGGCTACAACTACTGTTATACTTAAGGGGTCCCCAACCACTGACCATTTACATAAATGTTCTCCACCTACCCCACCCACACTTTAATTTAGGTTATCAGCTCTGACAGAGGGAGTTTACACTCTCTAGTCCCATCATGGTAATTGCTTCAAAATCCAGGTAAAGACCCAATAAGTGACAGTAGGCACTGAGGCACAAGGAGTGCACACAGCACTTGCAGGCTAGTTCTTGCCCCAGCCAAGAATAGGAATTAAGCAGTTTCTTCTCTGCAGGGGATATCCTGAGGGCTGACCAGAATCCTTAACACTGAAGATTGATATGCTTCTTCAAAACAACTGGTTAAACATTAAAAACTTTCCAGAGAAAGGCAGAGATAGGATTCAACATTTTAATACATACAGTTTCTCTCAGGCCAGGACCTCCACAAGCCCAGCATGCTCACTGCCACAGCAATGCACTGGAGAGCAGCTGCTGGGTCCACCAGCCTCCACTGGGACATGCCCTGCTTTTCTGAGTCATGCCAGCCAAAATGGGATGCCTACGTCCTGTCTATATTGATCTTCAGGTTAGCCACAGCATTTCAAAAAACATTAAGTGGTCACAGGAAGGGGGAAAAAAAAAAAAAAAAAAAAAAAAAAAGAGAGATACACACAGCTTCTTCTCCATATGACCTGCATGAACCTTGCACATACATGCCAGGTTCTTATAAACCAGAGAACATGTAGTCAGCTGTTTTAAAAATAGCCATGCAATATTTACTCTCTAAATGTGAAGGTACTTAAGATTTTTAAACTAAAGTTCACAATGTGAATAAGTCACTTTGTCATGGGGAGAAGGAAAACTCTCCAAGTTTTAAGTGTTGCATACAATGAAGTACTGAAGCTTTCACAAAAGCAGTGTGCAGTTTTCAGAATAGCTATTCATTAGTTCACAACTACTTCACTGTATCTTTGACTTACCAAAACGCAAGAGAGTTAGTGGCAGTAGCAGTCAATTAAAGGACAGCAAGTCACCACGTACATCCCCAAGTCCATTAGAAGTGGACATGGCCAAAGCAGTTGAATAGTGTTCTAGCTGACTGGGTACAGCAGGGCAGCCTCCCAGAACAGCTCTGTTGTAAAGGAGCATGAAGTGGGCTACGCTGCCACTTTTTCTTAAATCATCACTATTTACTTCATCCATTCAACTAGCCAGACAAAACCAACAAATCCCATGAATGTGTTAAGAACTCCTGAGCTCTGCAATTAAATTAAAAACATTCATTAGATTCTTACACTTGGGTAGGATAAAAAACTCAGTTCTATGTTGCCTTTAAAAGCTTACCCTAAAAAAATATCCCTGAACAGCTTAGATTTCCAGCCCACACAAGTTGGTTATCAAAAGAAATAGACACGAGAAACAATGAGGGAGAAAGCTTGCACACATTTCCTCCTTAGATTCCTGAAACCAGTTGTATCGAAAAAACAAAGCCAAGTTAGCCACCCAGCACCCATGCAGGGACAGTCACAAGCACCAGAGGTTAACAACAACAGGGTCAGGTATCTTGAAGGGAACTGCTTACAAGCATTGCCCAATTTTTTTTCTTTCTGGGATGCAATTGGAACTTCTTAACCAACAGTAATGTAGCTACAAACTACATTTTGCAGAATATCAAAATAATGAAGCAGTTGCTTGTTGTTCTGGAGGTTGCCCCCAACTTTAACTTAGTCACATTCTGGCTCCTGCTATACCAACCAGTATTCAGCAGAGACCTGATCTGAATAGCAGAAAAACTCCACAGTACAGCTGCTTTCTATTATAAAAATTAGAGCCAAATCTTGTCGCAAAACATGTCCACACCAACTCTGATGATTTTATGAACTGGATGCTACTTCCGTCAGTTTTAAGGATATTTGATGGGAGGGAGAAGACCACCACACAAGTCTCAGAAATATCCCTCAACAGAGCTAAGACATGCACTCATCTGATCCTTGGGCAGTGATGTCAGTGGCATCACACTTCAACCTTGGACGCATTCATATCACTAGCAAGTGTTCAGAGTTATTCCATTTCCTGGACAAAAAAAATTAAAAAGTCACTGATCCACAGTTCTGAGAGACTCATTACCCAACTCCTACTGGATGTGGATGACCTGTTCATAAAATCAAGTACCAAAGCACATAGAAGTACATCACTTGCAGGATGATGAGCATAGAGGTATAAAGTTTTGGAGAACCTCACTCAGCACTGACTTTCATACTGAATATACAATATGTAAAAATAACTGTCTGTACTCGGGAGGTAGAGGGTTATGAGCTTAACACATAACCAGATGTAAGGCTAAAGCTAAGTGAGAGCCATGGAGAAGTGAACTACAGCAAGTAGTTCTACATGCATACCAGAGCGATCACTCTTGAACTGCAAGAAAGGTCTTTTGACCTTCCCACCTCTCCACGCAGGATGATCAGTTCTTCAGCCAGCAACCTCCAAATCAAATGCTCAGCACATGCTTGTGAAGAACAAGATGCTGTTTTGCAGTAAGATGACAGGCATTTGAGTTCTCAAACTGGTGTCTTCATTCCATCTCCATCCAGTCAGTAGCCAGTCTTCAGTTTGAGATCTTAACACATTTATGTCACAGGGTTTTTTTTGTTAGTTTTGAAGACTTCTTGGTTCTTCCTTACTAGGACCCACAAGTAATAGGTCTTTAAAGATCACACATAGGCAAATAACCACAGGTAACACCCTACGAGAGCTCCCTGTAGGAACTTGAGATTCTGTATACTGTATACAAAACATATGCATAAATAAAACAATACTAGAAATGCACAAAGGTAGCATATTTTATAAAATGAAATACTTCACAGAAGACATGTGAAATGAAGCAATTTAAGGCGTAAACGTGTGCCATAACATGGAAAACAGCAAGAAAAAGGAGATATGAAGGAGCAACACTGAAAAAAGGTTATCACAGAATCATTAGGGTTGGAAGAGACCTTTAAAGGTCATCTAGTCCAACTCCCCTGCAAGAAGCAGGGACATCTCCAACCAGATCAGGTTGCTCAGAGCCCCATCCAACCTGGCCTTGAACATTTCCAGGGATGGGGCATCCACCTCCTCTCTGGGCAACCTGTTCCCATGTTCCACATCATTTTCAATGCCTACCACTGTATCATCTACTCTAGACATTACGGGAGAAGCAAGTTTAAAAGAGTGGAGAAAAACTTAAGGCAACACAGACACCATAAGATAGCAAAGCAGCCTTCCCAGAATAAGGTAGAGATATGTAAACATAATTTTTTAGAGAAAGCACAAGAAAAACCTGAAGGCGAACAAAGAATCCAACAGACCATCACCAAGTTCTTACCATTTTAACCCTACTGGTGTTTTCCAAAGCACTAACTCCTCTTAAGCAGAATGGTAGTTCAAGTACAGCAGAAAATTAATTTTTCCTCAAGTTCTGGATTATATGTTTGCAAGTCCAGATACTCTTCATGCATTTGTTAGCTTGCCTTTTCTTGGAAGTACAAAGGAAAACCACTGGCATGGAGAAAAAGATTTTTCTTTTTTGAAGGATGAGTTGAGTATTACTCTGCATAACCAAGTGACCATCACTTACAGAGAACTGTTAGCAAATAGCAGACTGCAATACATAGGAGATCCCACAAAGAATTCATTCTGCTGCAGGCAACTGTGCAAAAAAAGTCTAAAACCCCCAAAAGCTGTCACACCATCAACTAAGGATGGCTATTTTGCTAAATCATTTCTAATTGGGTAGCCTTGACTGCCCTGCAAAATATGCTAGGATTTACTCACACAGCTAAAGAAAAGGTACATCCATAGTTCTTGCCACATTTCAGGCACATCAAATGTGCCAAAAACTGCATAACCTACTGGAGCCAGTGCTTCTCCACCTTTCTACTCACATGAACAAATCCAAAGAGTTTACTTCCTATTCTAGCCCATTGAATAAAATCAGATTGACTATGTTTCCCTCAAGAACAGTTTTGTTTTTAATTACCATGATTTCAGAGACAGGAAATAAGTTAAAGCCTTGCCATTCTACTCAGTGCAAGGTCAGATTTTTCCAAGTATCCAGTATGAATTCAGCTATGCTCCTACTGAACTTAGAAGTCATACTCTGGTCAGCTTCCTCCAACACTAAGCACTTCTGGAAACCAGAGCCATTTTACTAGTTCAGTGTCCCAAGTATTATTACAGTGCACTAAAGCCCAGAGTTCTCATCAAAATTCCCTGCAGTACTAAGCAGCTTGCAGAATAGCCTGTTCCTGCCACTGTGATTTTGTATCTGGTACTTTTAACAATGGAAAATACAATATTTAAGCTGGCCTGTGGGACAGAGCACAAGACTTGCTGGATCCTATGAAAAGATCAGTATCACATTTGTTCTGAATGTCTTGAGAGCAGTGCAGCATCACATATTCTTTAGAGGCCCTCATCTTCTGCATGTTCACGCATCAGGGTATTAGTGAAACTCAAATATTAAAGTTGGAAGACAAAAATAAGTATGTCATTAAGAGCAATGAGTATCCTCAAATCCTCTCCTCCTAGGAAGAGTTTTGAGATCTTTTATAACTACTCAACATTCAGAGAAGGAAATTCAGAATAGTAAGCAATGATCAAGATGAGCAGAGTTACATATTCCCTTTTAACATTTTCCAAACCATTAGAAGAACAGAGGAGAAAAATGTTTCCTTGTATTTGCAACTTGGTGAACAAGGATTTAAGGATGTTTTCTATAGAGTTATAAGCCTTTACAAAGCAGTTGCAAGGCTGCAGAAAGGCACCAGACCCTTGGCCTCCATCGAGCCTGATGGACCAGCAGGGAATTCCATAAGAGGAAACATTCAGTCACTCCCTGGCAGGCGACATACTGTTGCAGGAAATCAGTAAAGAGGTATTTGGTGCAACAAGCAATAAGAAATAAGAGGACCATGTCAAGTGTCTAAATCACGCCAGAATACCTGAAAAGGAAAGATTCTGCATTACTTAGGCCTAATGGAGAATCAGAGTGTCTCATACAACTTCAGTTTGGGACAGGGAAGCTTCAGTTGCGACAGGACAATGGCTGCAATTAGCCTACACACTTCATCCTCTTAAGAAACTGTTCTTACCAGATACAGAAGTATATACACCAATGAATGCTTTCGTACACCCTGTCAGAGACTACATATGCGACACAACCCATCTTGAAAGAGCTCAAACATTCTGCTGACAGCTAATTTACAAAGTTAATTTACACCTTCACTAGCAAACTAGAGAAACTTGGATAGGCCCAGGGTCAGTATGCATCATCTCCCAACTGTTAAAAAAACCAACCAAACAAAACAAAAAAAACCCACCACACCCACAAAAAAAAACCACACACAAAAAAAACCCCTACAACCCCAAAACCCCACCACACAAAAAAACCAATCACCAAACAAAACTCTGACCAAAATCTACCCATCTTGTTTAAAGACAGTGGTGATAAACATTTATGCTTCCATAATTATTTTTAGAAGCCAGAAGGCTAAAACCAAGGCTCATCAGTAGGTAGAGACGAGTTTCACAAGCAGGACCTTGCTGCAGTACCTCTGGGTTAAAACCTGGTAACCTTTAGCATCCACAGTTTTGAACAGGAAGTGAAGAATATCATATTCAATAGAGAAGCCAAGGGGAATTTCAATGAGAAGAAAGTAATTGTTCAAGTTGGAACTTGGCCAGAATATAGGGGTTAACACACTAACACTTGTGGAAAGAAAAATACACCACAACTATGAATTTCTCACAGAACAGAAGGTATTCCAAACCACAGTTTTATCTTTCTTCTAAAATAGCATACATTCCAGTAACATAGTGTTTTCTCATGTGCAGTATCTATGGAATGTTTATTTTCCAGTTTGAGAAGCGTAGCACTAAACATAGCATTGCTGGCTGCTCCTGCTCAGAAACTGAAAAGACTAGTAGCAATTTGGACAAGGTACTGCAGCATGGTGAAGAAACTGATAACAATACAATTTGGAACTGTTTGCAAGAGTTATCACACCATTGCTCAAGACAGAAATTTCACTTGCATTTTATGAAATACATCAAGTGAAATACTAATATTTTGGTCATCAAAATACTAGGCTCACAATGCAAAGAGACAAGTGAACTTTAAAAATAACTGCTAGGGTAAACAGTACTTGGAGGAGAAACTGGTTAGTTTTTATTAGGACATGCAGTATTTTTCCTACAAAATTGTTTTCAAAGAACAAAGTCAGTGGCTTTTAGCTGTACTCATGCCTTTCCTCCAACTTTTTCCAAATAACATGCTGGTAAGTGAATTTGCTAGTAAGATTGATATAAAAACAGTAAGTTCAGACGACTGTAGTAGAATATTTCAGGAACAAATTTTTAATTCATAATCACAGTTATGGGCCTGAGAAGTCACTCAAATTGGTCATCTAGTATAAAGTCACTTAGCAAACCCAACACCAAGAACTGAAGTATACAAATTCCAAAAACACAATACAAATTTACTCAACTAAGTATTTGTCATTAATAACTTCAAAAAAAAAAAAAGGAAACATTTTGCTAAATTGGGAATAACAATGGAAACAGCAGCAGTGGTTCAACTTCGGATATTACTTCGTCTGAATTATTTCCTCATCTCAAACACATAACAAGAAAAAGAAAATAATTCTGTGTATAGTCATGGTCACAATAATGGGAAGATGTTACGCAAAATAAATGTTTGGCCATATAGCAGGAATCACTTAAGTTCAGGCTGTCAGGCACTTTACCCAAGGGAAAAAGGGAAATGTGCTTCACCTGTGTCATTTAAAATCCCAACAGAACCAGTCAAAACAGTATCTAAGTATTTTTGGGTTTTAGTGTAAAAAAACCCAACAATCATAAGAAAGCAAATAAGCAATTCATAGATGTTTCTGACTTGATAAACATGTGTTTTCTTTTAAGACAACTCCTTTGAGCCTAGGAAGTTCACTTCTGTTTATGCATTCAACTGATACAGTAACATTTTTGAGAAACATTAATGCAGCACTTAGGATTAGAGTCAAGTCTTTGCTTTTTGGGTTCTCAGTTGACCAGACAAGTGACTAACTTAGAGTAATTGTTCGCTCTCCCTTTAAACACTAGCTATGTGTTTGAATGATTTAAACTATGAGACTGAGGCTCAAACTGTCACAGCTCGGGACAATGATTAACAAGAACAAACAGAAGCCAGAACGTTCAGTAGAAACTCACTCTATCACTCAAAGGACAAGATAATTACAAAAATTTGTAAGATCAGCCGCCTTCTAAAGTTTGCTCGTGTTGGCTTTCCAACACAGAAGTGGTGGCATCTTGCAAGTTTATTAGCTCTGGCAAAGCAGTCAGTAAGCTTTCAGGAAAGGTAATCATCAAAGTCCCCAGATTGCTTGACACATCCCTACATACACACTGGACAGTTTAGGCAACCATTTCTAATCATCTGTGAGCATTCTTTATTCAGGAATGCAGAGCACACCATGCCATGCTGCAACCCCAAACCTTCCTCCCACTTCAATTATCTACAGACATTAAAGCTGCCAGAATGGTTCTTCCCCTCACGGTTTTCAAAGTCATGAGACGAATACTGCTGCCATGAGCTGTCAAAAATAGAACAAGAGAATGAGCTTTGATAATTTTAGTAGGCGACAGATGAGGGAAAACACAAGATGTACATACAGGGAGATGTAAGAGAATTTTCTTTGGGACCAATTAATGTTGGAATTGGTTTGCATACTTTTTGCCACAAGAAATGGGATCTTTTCTAACGAAAGCCAACAGACACTTTTTTTGATTTAATAAATAAATACATTCTGAACTACAGCACAGAATAATCACTTTGTCAAATACTAGCAACAATACGATACTTAGATATAAGTACTTAAGTATTCCAGATGTTCATTTTGTGAGCTATATTATTGTCTCTTCCAAATGAAGATAGAAGACGAGAAGCATCCAAGCTTCGACCTTACAACTCAATGCCAAGACAACTTCTCTCATCTCCTCATCTCTCTTCTCATTACCTAGCTGACAAAGTGACACTGGCAATTAGAAACAAGTATTCTTCACAGTCTGGTTTTTTCCTTCTCTTCTCTCATATCTGGTTCCCTTTCAACACTCAAGCAGACACACTCTTGTCAAAAAGTATATTCATTTCAGAACACTTACTGTCCGTTCTCAGACTGATGTTTGGGGACTTATATCCTCATCCCACCCACTCTGCATACTCTTTGAAATAGCAATACAAGTCAGAAAACATGCAGGGTTGTTTTTTTTTTGTTGTTGGCAGACTGTTTAAATAACATGCATTTTCTGACCCTGTTTACTACTTTCCTCAGTTTCTAACCGTTACCATTACAGCTCCACTACTGCTCAAGGTACTGAAAGCAACAGTTCAGTTCACGCCACTATCACCTAACAAAGATAGTTGGCAAGGCTGAGCAGAAGTCCTGCAGTCAGTGCTTGGATACTGAATAACAACTGCACACACACACACACCTTTCAGATCTAAAAGCTAGCAAAATTATGCTGATGTAGTAGCCATGAAAAAGCAAGTGCCCCTGTGGAAACAGCAGATAGCCCATAGAAATCACTGTTGCTGCATTTCCTCAATTTCTGTTCACGCTGCACCACTTCATAGATCCCTGTGGGACAGGAAATCTGACAAAAGCAGGGCAGTAAAGTGGACAGAATATACAGCAATTGAGACATTCTTGGTGCTCCTACTGCCTGAACTTTGTCACAAGCCAAAATCCAACAGCAAGATAAAGCCTCAGGAAAAATAAATTACTCAAAACAGACATTGCACTGTATCTTACTAATAAAGCAGACTGCAGGCTAATGAAGTCGTCATAGCTTCATTGAATTCCTCATGGCTATACTGATTTCCACCAGCACAACGCTAACAGCAGAAACAGATGAATATTGCACTGAAAAAACACGTGATGAAGGGGAGGTGGTGTTCTAACAGAGATGGTCTTATGCACTAAGTGTAGGAAAAGAGGCTGGTCAAAGCAACCTCACTACCCTTAAGCGGAACATATGTCACTAGATCCAGTGAAGCATCAGTGTCTTTTTAGAGGGACAGCATAGAGCCAGAGAATTTCCCTCCACAAGCAACTTTTCATGACTTTCTATGAAATAGCTAAATACAGCTTTGGACTCTGCTCCAAATTATACAGAGTGGATGTTAGAGATAAGCAATTACCATCCAAACACTATATGCTAGCTGATCTTCTCCATTTAGGAATACAGAAGCTCTGAACAGTAGCTCTAAGGGCTCAGACATGGAGGTGGGCTGTTTTTTCTGCTACAAAGTCCCAAACTCTCTCCTGTAAGGACAGCAACTGACTGTTCACTCAGTTGAAAAGGGCTGCAGAACCCAAGCACAAAAGCTCTGTTTAACATTCATGCTCTGCAAACACACTTGTGGAAGAGTAACACTTGAAGCAAAAATCCTAGCACCACCACCTCAAGCAGTATTGCAGAAATGGTCAATAATATAAGCAAAAGAGCAAAAAAAAAAAAAAAAAAAAAACCACCTTGCGGCAGCCCAAGGAGGGATGCAGTCCCAGCCTCATGCCACACATCTCTCTGAAGATGCTTGTTTCATTGTGCTTACATCTGTAAGAGAAACTAAAGGCAGGACTACTGCTGCTGTCCAACAATTATTTTTAAGTACTGAAGCATTTATAAACTGCTTGGGATTTAATCTATAAAATGCCTGTGAACTGCTTCTTCCTCATGCAAGTCTTCTTAATATGGCATTAAATCCATACAAGGCAGTCACTGTCACCTGCAGAAAAGTTCTACTCAGTAACAACAACAAATAATTCCCAAAGCATACAAAGTCAAAAAAAAGTATTTCTGAAACACCACATATTTCAATTATAAATATTTCAATTCAAGGCAGGGTCTTCAGTAAAGAATTAAACATCCTGCTGAAACATGCAAGTCATACTTCTCTGCTACTTTTATATTCAAAGCCAAACACAGTGATGTGCTGTACAAACTAGCTTTCTAAGAGGTATAAATACTAGATGAAAGTTAAAACTCCATTTTATTATTATTAAAGAAAAAAAATCTCACTTCTATCTAAGTCTTAACATTTCGCTGCTCTCACAAAACATGCATAAAAAACGGTCCTTTAAAGGGACATTTGAAAACCAGAGACCAGCAATCAACAGCTCAGACCTCATAAATGAAGTCATGAGTTCAACTGCCTTCCAAACAACATTTACTTCCACTGAAAAGTAAGTTTTGCTTGCTCTTGACATACTGACATCCCAATCAGTGTGAGGGAAGATAAGATCTATCAGTCTCTGGAAAAACTTTTAACAAACAAGGCTTTTTTCTTAAAGAGTGGTTTGGTTTGATTTTGCAAGCTTCACCAAGTCTTGAGGGATGCATTTTCCTCCACTGTGCCAGTGGCCTGTTAGAGACACTGTAACAGCAGAAGACTTGACCCCACCAGAAGACACCATCTCTCCCTCTTAATGCAAAATGGGGCCAGGTTAACCACAGTTTCATTTTAAGAGATTACCCCTGAGAATAAAGTTCAACTACAGTTTATGTCTAAAGCCCAATAAATGAATATACAGTACATCTTAAGAATATTTAAAAATGTTTGAATGGCAAATGCAGCTGAAATTCCCCAGAAGAGACGAAAACGTTGTAGTAAATTCATGAAATATTAAGTTCTATGAATTCATGCTATGTTGAGAACAGCAACACAACTCCTCCTAGAGTGGTTAAACATCATACCACTAAGTTTAAAGACTCAGATCCCCCTCCCAATTAACATTTTTGTTTGAAGACTATTTAATTTGAAATTTCCTCTTCCTATGCCAATTACATTTTAAAACTTTTTCCTCTGAAGTTTAAGTACACTGTCTTATTTGACACACAAAGTACTATTAAAAACAGTCCAGAGTAGAAGAAAAAATGTTTTTCCTTCTTCAGTATCAAGCACCTGGCAAGTAAATGGAAGATTCCTGCAAAGTCTTAAAAGCTATTAAAGACATTCCTCTTTTTCCCTGAGGATTTAAAACTCAGTTATTTTTATTCCTCTTTTTAAATCTATGAAATTACATCATCTTTTCCCCTTTGATTTACACTTGACATTTTTTTTTTCCCCCACATTGTTCCTCAATTTGCTAATTCACTAATAATTAAAACTGCTGTTGGTTCAACCATGAAATAACAAGAGAGGAAGTGTCCAGTATTACACATCTTTTTGCAATAC
The DNA here is from genome assembly GCA_011801015.1 of Ardeotis arabs. Taxonomy (NCBI): domain Eukaryota; kingdom Metazoa; phylum Chordata; class Aves; order Otidiformes; family Otididae; genus Ardeotis; species Ardeotis arabs. The sequence goes on along the minus strand of JAAGAY010146877.1, from coordinate 47,552 downwards.
AGGACCATTCATTATCTTCAGTTAATTACATATATGAATGCAGTATAATTTCAGTAACTTGAAATTTATTTCAGCTACATCGGTCTTTGATCTAGCTTGTCACAACTTTGAGAAATAAACTAACAAACTGCCTTGAAAGGATCTCTACCAAAGCATTGTGATAGAGTATGAAAATTAAGAGCTTTCTGTTTGCTCAATGATTGTTAACTTGCCCACAAATACAACAGTGAAGTCTACAACACAGGGTCAATTCCCTTCCTGGGTACTCGGTGCTCTTTAAGCCCAAGGTAACTTTGCTCAAAAAAAGAGAACACTGAGCTTCATACTGGCCCTACATCTGGGCCAGTTGCATTCAAGGGAAGATTGCCAAAATTGTGTGAGCTCCCTCTTGTGAAACACTCTTCTTCACTGCCATGAAACAGCTGCAAAAGTGAGACCTCTCCTGTAACACCTCATGCCCTCTCCACTTACCCCCACAAAAAAATCCCTCAATCAACAATCAGTAGTACCAGCTTGTCAAGGTCCCTCAGAACAGCAGCACAACCACCTGGTGTATCAACCACTCCTCCCAGTTTTGTACTGTCTGTAAACTTGCTGAAGGCATACTCCATCTGATCATCAGGTCACTAATGAACCCATTGCACAGTGCTAGCCCCAGTATAGCACCCTGCAGTACACCAGTCCAGAAGTCACAGCACTTGGAAAGAAATTAGAGATGGAAAAAGCCAATGGGTTCATCTACTCCAGGTGCATGGACTGCAATTGCTCTTGCCATGTAGTATTTGCATGCTAGTGCGCACATATATAAAGATAAGTAAGACTACAAAAACAGTAGCAAAAGGTCTCATTTAGTCATTCCCCACAACGCAGATATTGCTTCTAGGATGCAGATAAAGTTTCCTGTCCACCTAAACCAATAATTACTTCTAGGTCACAGTTCTCCCCAAAAATGCGCACAGACACACAGAGTCCTCAAAGCTGCATAATCTTTCAAAGTTAAAAATTACGTAGTCTTCCTGCTATGCAGAAAGTAAAACAGGTCAGGTTTTGGTTTTAATTTTCTTTGGGTTCTTATTTCCTTCCTTCTGAAGTAGTCATGACATAGGATCACATCTGTGTATGGCTAAATAAACAGCATCAAATTCTGCTGTGACCTAGTAAAGGAAGTGGTAGTCTAACTTTTCAAATGGGCAAATTGCACTTTTACACACCTTGCACAGCATACATAACTGAAAAAATCAAGACATCAAACTCATCCAGAGTCCTTTTCTAGATCCAAATTGAACAGTCACACAAACTTCTTTGCTAGCCAACTCCTATTGCTTACAAATGACAACATCCATACTGCTTCTTCTCATCAGTGTCTACTACAATCAGGTATAATGTTTTCTTGTGATCTTTCATTACTTTCTAAAAGAGATAGGACTCCGTTAGTATTGACTGTGGCAAAAGGAAATGCATTATTAGGTGGCACTTAATTTTAGTGAAGGACTTGCTAGCTTCTCCACAGGAGCAGGAAAAACTCCTACCCAAGTTGCTTTCCAGCATACTTACGAGACTACTTCCAAGAGGTAGCAGAGGTTCTGCCACCAGGAGGGAACACACAGGGGAACTGAGTGCTCACCTCAAAGAGGTACAAGCTCTACTGCTGCGCTGTCAAGCATCCCATCAGACAGGAAGAACTGAAATCTGAACCTTTGTTGGCCAGTCAGCCTTACGAACACTTTCACAGACCTGCCTGTAGTATAAGAGGAATACCTTTACTCCTCCCAGCACAGCCTTGCTTTGAAATAGTTCCACAGCAGAGAAATAAATTATATTATCAAGTGGCTCACCACTGCATCTTGCTTCCTCTTGACTATCACACTATTTCTCTACTTCTATTATTTCCTGTAAGCACTACAAGCATGAAAGGAAAGTTAATATAGTAGGTAAAGTTTCACAGGCTTTGTGCCCATTTTGTTACCAGAAATCCCAGCATTTCTTACCTGCAACAAATAACGGCTTTACAGGAGAGTGCCAAGTCCAGAAAGCTCTGCCTGGCTTCAAATGAAAGGGCATACTTCAGCGTGTGGCCATCAATAATCAGAGCAATATTGTTTTCCTTGCCCAGTGACTCCCCCAAACTGGTACAATGTTGAGTCAGAGAGGCTCTTGTTGCCTGAAGAACAAACAAAAATAAATCATTTTTCTTCTTATTATAAGGAAAGTGCATCCAAACCACAGCAAGGCATCTCTGGACTATGCAGTGGAGCACAGTACACATGCACCTGAGACAGCACTGACATGGAGTTAGTGTTTTAACAGGATCTTGTGCAGACATCTAATTTGCATCATAAATCAACAAAAGCTGCACCCACTTGCCTGAAACAAGTCTACCTTGTTTCGGTGCAGACCCTAGCCACATCCCTGCATGATGTGTGTGCCCACACTAGTTGGCATACATCCTCTTCAACTGCAGGGCAAGTATAACCTAATGTGTTTCACAGCTTTTGACACCAAAGTATTACTATTTACTCAAACAGTATTCCCTACCCCACATTACCTACATTTTCATTGACAGCTGCTGCTGCTGGGGTGAGGGGGGAAGTGTTCATGTTTCACTGTCACCCCAAATATTTCAACCGTCCTGCTGCAGTGAAATTCATGCTTAAAGCGCTCTGTTCCATTCCCATGGAGGTTAGTTTAACCATCAGTTCCAGCCGAGTTAACTACTGCTAAACCATTCAAGAAGTTTCTCGTGATCAGAAGTGTACACACACTTTTTGGATAGAGGAAGTCTTAATGTGCAGGGCATAAGACGGCAAAACACGAAAAGCAAAGACTTCATTACCAGTCAAACACTGCTTTTAGATAACAAATGACCACTAACTGCTGGATTATATTATTTTTTCAGCTTTTGCCCTTTTTTCAAAAAAACAGTAGCGGTGGCATACACCAAAATTATGTCAGAGTCTGTCAGTGTCTCCCAGCCTCCCAACAGCCCTAGTCCCATGAGCCACAATCGCAGCTCAGGTGTCTCATACTGCAGCTCTCAGGAGGGCCAGGTTCTGTGCACCACACACTGTTCTCCCTTCCTCTCACTTCCCTCCCACTCCCATTTCGGTGGTAAAAGTTTTAACAAGGCTGTAACAGTAATATTCACCCTGGCTAGAAGTATCCTCATCAGCAACTGCCACCAGTCCAAACTTCACTTTCATCACAGTAACTGCAGGATCATCCCAAATACTTCAGATTTTGACCACTCCAATAATGTTTTACTGAAAAAACTAGCAACAAAGGTATTCCCTTTCTGTGATTCAAGGTTTGTTTTTTTTTTTTTTTACAAAAATTTCTACTACAGGATTACATAATGATTTTTTTAAGTGTCCATGTTCATAAAGTCAAAGCAAAAGATTTTGTCCTTTGTTTTTTTACTTCCAGCTCAAATAAATCTCTTGTTCTCAGAAAGATACACTAGCTTCCCAAATTAAGTAATCACTTAATTTAAAAAATGTTTTCCATGTGTAATACTGAGTAAAATAGAAATTGATCTGACTTCTGTCAAGACAGAGAGTCACCACAGTACACCGAGCAGCAAGACTGAGTGTACTGTGATGGTTTGAGGCTACGTATTTTTCCTTGCCTTGAATTATCTTTCTCACAAAAAACCTCAATAAACATGCTAAGGTCTGAAACGTATTGTGAAACTGCTAAACATGGCAGCACTTCCAGCTATATGCCGCATAAAGTTCCGAAGTTTGACTAGATCAGTTTTACACAAATGAATGCAGTAAAATAAAAGACCAAAATAGCCACATTCAATCAAACCAGACCATGACTGTGGCCACAAGCAGTCAGCCAGGCCTGAGTGCAAGAACACAGCAAGCACATACCAGCTCTCTCAGAAGAGCCTCTGGCAGCCCCCAGACCTTCTGAGCCAGGTGCAGGGACTGTTAAGGGAGAGCCTTCGAACCCCACTTACCATCAAGAACAGTGGGAAGCAGATTCAAAAGGTCATCGCTCCTCTAGAGCAAAGCAGGATGCAGAATAGCATGTAGGCAAGGAGGGGACCCCAAGAAACAGCAGAGATGAAGTGAATTTAGGATGGTCAAGAACTTGACCTGGCAGCAATCAAGACAGTATTACTGAGCAGAGAAGGAGGATCAGGTAGCCAAAACGACTGAGCTTTCCTGGGCCAAATAGGTGTGAAGAGAATCTGGCCACTTCCACACAAAGAGGAAGGGAGGGAAAAAAAAGGGGGGCGGACACGACACGGACAACACCACCCACTCACTAGTATGGCAGTCAAAACAAACTCACTCTGACTCACTTCAAAACTAGCCCCAAACTGCAGGCAAATTTACAGATTAAGTTAATGAGTACAAAAAAGTGCACACTCAGCCATTCCAGACACAGATTACATTTTGCACCTTCTTCATAACAGAATGACTGCATCACTCCCTGCTTCCCCATTAAACCGTGAGGGATTAGATTTATGACTTCACAGTATGCTTTATTTAGACTGTACCTGAAAATTTAACACAAAGTAGATGACTGTACTTAAACCATTACAGACTGCTGCAGGGAAAACAAAGGTATGTCTTGAGGGGAAAACGCTGTTTTATCTACTTCAACACTGCTACGTAGTGACAACATTCACAGAAATCCCAAGGATGGAATACAGGATACAGTTTGGGTAATGTCACCAGTAACAATTTTAACCCAAGAACTCTTGCCATTGGGATCTTCAATTAAGTGTCATTGTTTCTTTACTGCTTCCTTTCGAACTTGCTCAGATATTTTTTTTTTTTTTTTGGCTCTCAAATGTAAAATTACTCCCTCCATCTTTCTCGCAAATCCATACACATGGCATTTACTTGTATTACTGTCTAAAACCTTCTCCACTTGAAGCCAAGGGAGACGGTCTCTGCCTTTATTGCCTCTCTAGCTCTTCTGGAACTTCAGAGAAAACACCCTCGTCTTCCCATTGCTTCTTCACCGGACCCAAAGGAAGGTGAAGGGCCAGGGCTCAACCACTCCCTCCTGCAGAAGCAGAGGAAAACCTGATGGCAAGTTATTCAATATCACGGCTATGCATAAGCCTCATCCAATTCATGCCCTGATCACTGAACTTACTCATCTTACAAGACGACACAGAATTAGTAACAGGGTTAATACTCCAAAAAGTTATAAATAAAGGATAACAAAGCAGGCACATCATTTAAACAGCATTTTGTAAAGCTCTCAATAGACCCTTCCGTATGCATTGCAAACTTACAACCTAATACCTTATACAGTAAAAGCTCACTATTATTTCCGCTTCTTCCAACTACTTACAAATACTGTTTGAAAAAAAGAAACTACCACTCCTGTAGGCCAGTACAATTAAGCAAAAGAAACTAGCTTCAAACCTCACTGCATGTATAATAAAGACTTCCTAAGTAAGCAGATGAACATTTGGAAACCATGGGGAACTATATCCTTCCGTGGGCAATTCATTGCTGATAACCAGAGCAGAAATCTCTACTTTGATACCTAGCTGTTATCCTTTGATATTAAACACAGAGTAAGTTGTTTCTTTGAGTCACATCAAGCAAGAACAAATCAATCTTTTACTAGAACAAGCATGATGGAGCAAAAATCGATAGCAGTCCTAAAAAAGTATCTAGATAAACTCAGACCTGTGGAATATCCCTGTCATTTCTACTGAGTACCCATCAATAGTAAATGGTAAGTTTGTGAGGAACTCTGACAAAAACAGTACTACAGAAAAGAATATTACAAGCGCTACACTTATCCATAATAAAGTTGGTTTTTCCTCCCTCAAGATTTTCTTTAGACACACAGAGCATGCAGCTGCTCTGGGGAAACCTAGTGAGGTGCCTGCCAATCAGGCCTTACTGGACTGGCATATCAGATAAATTTCCACCAAATATTAAACATACGGATATAGTTTTACTTAAAGGTCAAAAGGTGCATCAACTGAAGAGTCTGTCAGTTTAGTAGGCCTCATTCAGCAGGCTATTCAAATAAACATGGACACTTTCTTGCCCAGTAGAGGACATGTGCACATGCTTAACTTGTCTGTTGAATCAAAGCAACATTTATTGGTATGATTAAAGCTTCAGAAGGGCTTAAGAATCTATTCATACAAGACCACCAAGAAAATCAAAGCACATACATCTAAAAAGGCTTGGTTAGACTGCAAAAAGTCAACTGCAGAGCTCAAACTGAAGCCAAGGAAATTAGGTTTTTGTTTATTTTTTTTATTCTATTTCTGCATATTTAACATAGTTGAAGGAGTTGATTCTAAAAATATCAACAAGTCTGACTCACACAAATGTATTTAAGGGTTAATGTTTTTATGGTCTCTATGCTTGAGTTAAATTCAAGACATGGTGGTATATTCCATAACAAACTTACCCCATCTGCTTTTCCTGTTTGTTTTCCCATTTCCATTTTAACAAGTCACAGTGCCAAATACAAACCTTCAGCAGGGCATTTACTTACATTACTGTCTTAAAACAAACTTTCAGATTTTATTGTTCTGTGTGCATACAGTTTCCATCCAGAACACAGAGCAACATTTTTAGTACACTATTATAAATCTCCATAGCAGAGCATAATTTGTTGACAGGCAGAAAATGAAAACATCTTAAGGCAGAGTTTGTGTGGTCTTTTCCTCTGGACTGCACTCTCAGGATCTTTAACAAATCTTTTAATAGAATGTTTGTATACTCTCACTTTCTAAAGCCTCTGAAAAACACCCTGCTATGTCCAGCTTTGTATTTAAATAACAAAACCAACATAAACAAATTCTGAGATTTCCCAGGCTATTATTTTGTAGTTTAAGAGAGCAAACAGTAACAATTTCCACATGCCACTTCAAGTGAATTTGGAAGTCAATGCAATTAGAGTTAAATTAATCAGATCTCTGCTGACTTCACTGAAAACAAGAGTTGACTCCTCATACTGTAATAAAAATATTAGGGACATTAGTACATCAGCTATATAACAAGAACTTAAGGTTTGAGGCTTTTTATGTGTGCCTTTGGGTGGGTTTGGCTGGTTTGATTTTTGTTAGGTTTTTTTTTTTAGTGAGGTGGTTTTGTTTTGTTATTTAACAGCAGCACAGTATACAGCTCATTCCCTCCCATGACAGCTTGGCAAGCTTGCATGCTCTAGCAAGTAATGTTAGTGTGAGGCAATCTGGTATCCAACACAGAATAACAAAATCGGATACCTGTCAAGGAAAAAAAAAAAACCAAAACCAAAAAAAAAACCCCCAAAAAAACCCAACCACTAGGACTTGCAACAACTTCAGATGAAAAAGACTTCAGTGGGATAACAGCCATGCCCTAAATTTATCTTACAAACAAGCTGATACCCAGAAAACAATTGGAAAATTACTCTAAGATGCTCAGCTTCAGATCTCCTATTCACCTTACTCCCCTGCTTTTCCCTGGAAAGACTCAGAAAGTCACTAAGATGATAGCAGGAGAAAGAAACGAAGTCTCATTTGCACAGCAACTACACTCATGTTTCATTCTATGCAGTGTGATACGTGGCCCACAAGGCAAAAGGTCTTGGGAAGAAAACTAAGTAGCATCACGTAGACAAGGTGGCCTCTTTGTCTGATGAGAGCTACTCACCCCTGGATATGTGACCTGAGACACACACACACTCTCTAAGCCTAAATCAGGCTTATGCTTTGGCATTCTCAGATACCTACATTTCATGCACCCTTCTGGCATGGCCTTTCCTCCATCTCAAAGGAGCTAAAGTGATTCTCACAGAACAAGCTCCTGCAGTAAGAGATGTTAAATTAACAGTCAGTTTAACTGCAAGCTAAATATACTACTTGTTGTTATATCTATCATAAACCTAGAAGGCATAGCTAGCTACAGCAGTGTAAAGATTTTCCCAAATTAACTTCTTCTATCATCCTGTAATTCATTTCCAAAGCACTTAGTCTTTGTGACTAAGAGATGATATGAATTACACAATCTGTTAAGTCATTGTTCTACAGTACACTGAAGTGCCAGCTCAACCTGTTTTACCAAACTCAGAATTTACTTATGACTTTTGCTGTTTCCTTCCTGACCACGAATAGAGAGAATAATCACATGTAACAATTCTTTTACTGTGCTGAAAAAAGTGGTTTCAAGTCAAAATACCAGCTATACTCCCTGCCCTGCTCCCCCAGTGTTAAATGAAAAATCTTCCAAGAAGGACTTCAGAAAAGCAAGGATTTCACTGCATGACCCCATTCAAGGTAACACTTGCCAGCCTCACTGCATGGAACATTTTCTACTTCACCTTAATGACAACTTAGAAACTTCACCACATATTTGGTCTAGTCTTTTATTTCAAACTGTCTAGCTGCTGTAGCTGAGGAATCTGTAAGGACATCTGGCAGAAGCAAATTTACAGGAAAACAGGGATAATGAACATAAAGGCAAGACAAACTAATGCTTAAACCAAAGCTGGTGAAACATGATGCAGGTATACAGAGCAACACCTGAATAGGGCAGAAGAATCACTGGAAGTGCTTTCCACAATAAATTGCACATGTGCAAGCACTAACTTCGCAACTTCTCTTGAAACCAAGGAAGAAATATCACTATTTCCAGAACAGATATTCACTTTTGCCAGTCTTCCAAGTATTGCAAACTTGACTAGGACAGCAAATAACTACAGTTTCTGAAAGCAGACAGGCAACTTCCAAAGACCTAGTTATTTATAAGCAAGGGTGCAATGTATATTGCCATAAAGCTTGGCCAAGATGACTTCTTGTGCACAGAAAGATGGCAGCCGCAGGATTTGTTGGTCAAGTTCCTCTGCTCCCTCTCTTTTGTGACTTCCTATAACTGATCAGTCTTCAAAAAGGTGATTCTTTAACTGCTTCCGAGTACTGTTAGAGTTAGACTGTAGATGCAAATACAAGTGCAAACATAGTAGCGTTTGCTAGGTGCACTGTGTCACCTGCGTACATAAAACTGATGCAAAAACCATGGTTTACAATCAATTAAATGAAAACTCAAAAATATTAGTAGAATTGAAAATATTTCATTATTAATATGAGGATACATATGGCCTAATACAGTCAACTGTACAATAGAAACCTCCATATTCAACTCAAGAATTTTCAGACAAGCGTTTGAATACTTTCCCAGTGATGAGGATGTCCTTAAGAGCATCCACAAAACTACAGTCTTTCTTTTAACTCAAAGCTGGGTCACAATGCCTTGAGTACTTTAAAATACACGATTCACTTCAAATTCAACCTGTACACTCAAAACCACTCAGCAAATGGATCATGGGAGAAGATCGGATCCCAGCTGACTACAGTCACTAAGATCAAAGTGTAACAACAACAACAAAAATCAGGCTCATCAATAGCTGTTGCTCAGTACTACTGCAGCGCTCAGCCTGTGTCACATGCTGATTTGAAGAGATAGGTAAGAGCAGATGCTATGTGAGCGATAAACACTCACTTGATCTTACATGTCCCCATCAACTTTCTTACCTCATTGCTTGCTTTGAAGCAATTCTCCAAAGAAAGATTGAAAGGTATAACAAAGTGTCCCATATTCCCTCTCTAATATAGAACTTCAGCCTGAACTCTTTGTAAGACATTTGATCCCAGATTCCCCTAACAGGAACATGAAAATTTTTTAATATTCTCAGAGCCTGGTGAGAACAGGAGCATGTATGTGTAAGAGCTAAGAAACAGTCTATTCTACACCTTTTCCACAGGTACCATACAGAAAACCTGCGGTTTCATAATCATTCCCAACAAGATTCCTCACGAAGCCTCTGGAAGCTTTGGTTTAACTTTGAACAGTATGAGTGGACAATTTTTCCAAAAGATCTTATTATGGTCGTCACCTGCCATCTCACAAGAGTCTGCAGAAGTTGATCTTCTTTTCTCTTACAAAAATACTTAATAAACTCAGATACCACATTTACACCCAAACAACCCCAGCAATACACCATCTGTTCATCTAATTATAAATCCATTCATGAGAGTAAGCTCACCATAATACATAAAAAACCACAACATATAAAATATTAGGCAAATATTGTTTTACACTAAGTTCAAATATCACTAAAAACCGAAGGCAAAACAACAAGAATCTACCCCCAAAACACGTCAATCAAATAACTGTCACTGATTCTACACAGCAGTACTTGCTTATTTAACAGGACCATGATTTTGATGAATAAGGTCTCCTACTATGCCAAGAAAAACATCATATGGAGGATCCAGAGATATTAGATGGCCTTGCTCAAATGATTTTCATAGCTTTGAATCTAACATCAGCCTGAAACTCCTTCACAGTAAGCCAAGTAATCTAAAACATCTATATACAAAGAGTCCTTAATCTGCATTGCAAGTCTCAGGTTATCACATACAGACCAAATTTTGCCTTCAAAAATTAGATAAACAGATCATATCAGTACATTTATGTCTCCAGCAGCAGCTGAAAGTTCAGATGAACTGGACCATCAAGAGCTATAACAAAAGCTGTAGATAATTATTCAAGGATGTTTACAATTCCGTAACAAACTGAGTATGCAGGAGCCAGGGAACTTCAAAACAGGGAAGAAAATGTACCCTGAAGGAACCTCTGTCCTGTCAGCAATATATTTATCTCCAAGCATGTTCCAATGTAGTTTAAAATGAAAAATGAAACAGGTATCTTAGATCACAGAAAAATCATCACCAAATATGTGAGATGGTATATCTCAAATACATAGCCTGTATAAAGCACTGCAGGTAGTTCATTATCATGGTAAAGAATAGCACCGAAGAGCTACCTGACAAGTACACAGTTAAGTGTTCAAATCAAAACTTAAGGCAGAATACCAGATGGCTGCATGCTAAACTTAAGGTTCTGAGTGAAGAAAAGTGGTGTCTTTATTAAGGAATATGTATGAAGTCCCCCTTCAACCCGTGAGCTGGGGATTCAAGGGGGAAAGGAGAAGTAGAAGGGAAGAGAGGCTTTTTCCATATGAAGAGGTAAAACCGACTTGTTCAAGATTTCACTAACCAGTCATCTCTCATCTTGCAGACTAAGCACCATAGCAGTGTACGCTGCCAGAACTGGTGGTCCTAGCATTTTAGCCTTTTGAAATAAATCCTCCAATTCCCTGCAGCAGTACTTTTTCCTTAGACTAAGGAGAGACACTGACTATGGAAGTGGTATCTTCAAAATATCAATCTTCAGTGTAAGCCCTCATTAAAATACTAAATTTATTTCTGAAAAAAAATCAAGTTATAAAAGTCTAAATATTTCAGCCCAAAGAATTAACATCCTAAGTCATCATCCAGTGCAACATGGATCTTGAAAGCCATGAGCCTTTTGCAACCCTTCTTTTGAGTTCTCAGAAGGCAAAGTTTGCAGCCTAAGGAACAATTGTAGAAACAACTATAGTCAAAGGGACAATTCATCATCATCAAATGTTCTTCAAGTGCTATGAAAGACAATTCCACATATGTTCAATTTGACTTTTTTTAATATTTCTAACTTTATAAACACATGTGCACCCCAGGAAAACTAGGGATTTCAAACAGTATAGCTAAAACTCTGCTCTCTTCACACTAAGATTATACTTATTAGATGATTTTCATTTACTCCAGAAATGCTCTACAAAAGGACAAACTGGATTGCTTTAAATACATATTAGATGTTTGACCACAGAACAGTTTATAGTACACAAAACAGTTGATATCATATACTACAGAAAGGGCAAGAAAGAAATGCTTGTTCTGGACACTACACATCTGTGTAATTATTAAAAGCAACTGTACTCTGACAAGAGGAAGCAGTTTGTTAGTTTTGCTAACAAGCTAGAATGCCTCTGTCTTGATACTTTCATATTTTAGCATTATTAAATTCATTCAACAGAATAGGCTTTGTTTTATTTCCTTTTGTCAAACAAGTCCCAATTGCTTTTTCTCTTTCTAATATAACAGTTCAGCTTTTCCGGAGCAGGAACAAGCTCTTGTTTAGGCCCCCAAGGAAACTGCTTCCGCTAAGGAATTTCCCAAAGCTAAAAGTCAACCGTTCAGCACACTGGGCAAACCTTCAGATCAAGAAGATACCACAACCTTCTGCCTTAGAATCATACACTGGTTTGGGTTGGACCCTTCAACGGTCATCTAGTCTAACCCCCCTCCAAGGAGCAGGGACACCTCCAACCAGATCAGGTTGCTCAGAGCTCCATCCAACCTGGCCTTGAATGTTTCCAGGGATGGGGCATCCACCACCTCTCTGGGCAACCTGTTCCAGTGTTCTACCACCCTCATCGTAAAAAACATTTTCCTGATGTCCAGTCTGAATCTACCTCCCTCTATATGAACACCATTACCCCTTGTCCTATCACAGCAGGCCCTGCTAAAGACTTTCTCCCTGTCCTTCTTGTAGGCCCCCTTGAGGTACTGGAAGACCGCTATCAGGTCTCCCTGGAGCCTCCTCTTCTCCAGGCTGAACAGCCCCAACACTCTCAGCCTGTCCTCAGAGGAGAGGTGCTCCAGCCGTCTCATCATCTTCATGGCCCTCCTCCGGACTCTTTCCAACTGGTCCACATCCTTCTCATATCGGGGACACCAGAGCTGGATGCAGTACTGCAGGTGGGGTCTCATGAGAGCAAAGCAGAGGGGGAGAATCACCTCCCTTGACCTACTAGTCATGCTTCTTTTGATACAGCCAGTATCAAAAGTACAACCCCAGTGCGGTTGGCTTTCTGGGCTGCAAGTGCACATTACTAGCTCACACTAGCTTCTAATCAACAACACCTCCCCCATCCTTCTCTGCATGGCTGCTCTCAATCCATTCTCCGCCCAGTCTGTATTTGTGCATGGGATTATCCCAACCCATGCGCAGGACCTTGCACTTAGCCTAGTTGAACTTCATGAGGTTTGCACAGGCACAACTCTCCAGCCTGTCAAGGTCCCTCTGGATAGCATCCCTTCCCTCCAGCATGTCAATGGCACCACACAGCTTGCTGTAGTCAGCAAACTTGTTAAGGGTGCACTGCACTCTATTCCACTGTCCATGCTGTCAACAAAGATGACACTGGTCCCAATACCAACCCTTGAGGAACGCCACTCATCACTGCTCTCTACTTAGACACAGAGCTGTTGATCTCAACTCAAAAGAGTGTACCCATCCAAGATCTACATAGGATTGTGTGTTACAGTGGCTTAGCCACATACTTCTGTGTTTTAAGTTGTTAGTACACTCAGATGCTCACAAACTGCTAAGGAGAATTCAAACAAGAAAATGACACTAGTGTGTGGATATACAAGTTAGCCTCTAATTTACTCACAGATAAAAAACAGTTGTATTTTCTCATTATATACATGTAGGGTGCTTTGAAGACCCAGATCTCAGCTAGAGATCCTGATTTTTTCACATGTGTACATAAAAAAAGTAATGTGTATGTATATTACCACTGTTTTAATACCCTGGGTTGATATACATATAAAAAAAACATCTTGATTCAATGAGATTGGAACAATTTTTCCTGAAAGGGAGACAGAAAGAGCAGCCCACAACATAGCCAAGACTATACTGAAGGAGTTTTATCATTGCTAGCAAGTAAAGAATTCATGTTTATTAGTGTATAAAAGACTGAACACGAGCCACAATGAAGTATAGACTAGATGACAGAACCTATGTTTTCTCCAAAAGAATGCTAATACACAGGAAACACATGCTAGAGTAGATTGATTTGTACAAGACAGTATTACCTCAACATGATTTTCCCATGTTGCAGTATCTTGCCAGTACAGACACAAGCACATTCCAAAAATTGTGTTTACTACAAGAAACTAATTTATTGTTGTCAAGTCATATTACATCTGTAGTGTGGGTAAGAAAGTTTTGGTTTTACCTTCTCATACAAGGTAATGGCCATCTGTAAGACATCAAAATAAAGTTGGAAGGACAGAGTTTTCCTCTCTATAGACTAATAAAGTTAAGAAAAGGCTAGAGAAAGCCAGACCTTCAATTATTTTTCGTCTTCTACTCTCAGTTTCCTCTCCAAAATCTCCTTAAAAAAAAAGTCACTATTAGCATCTGTGTAGTTAATAGCTCAGTTGCATGGTAGTGTAAGTAACAGAGGCCATACCATTGTGAGAGTTCATAGCCAGTTATTCTAGTACTTAAGTAAAAGGAAACTGCTTTGAGCATTAAGCCAAAGAGCAAACTATAAACTCAGAGCTACTCAAGACAGTCCCACGCATATAACAAGCCAACCTGTCATATTTGTCTTCCTTTCAAGTGCTTGTGTACTATCAAATCTGTTTTTCAAGTGAAGCCGAGAAAGTTCCAGAGCGGCTGATTAGCACAGGCAAGCTCTGTAATAAAACTGCCTTTTAAGAAGCAGATTGCTTTTAACCCAAGCTGTTTTCTTAAAGTCCTGGTTTTGATTTAGACACAACACAGGTATTGAACAGCAACATGAGAGAACTTACAGTTCTTGAAATACCCTTTGAGATTTTACTTCTACCTTTAACGCATGACAAGCATCAGAGGTTACTCACACTTCTTGGACTAAGTATTTTTCCTTTTTACCCATGGCTGACTAGGCAATAAAGCCTAGTCACATAAAGGTGTTTTCAGAAGGATCTGATACAAGCTGTGCTTCCATGACCTTAGCTCCTTCCCAACAGCCTCTTGGAAACAGGGAACATGCACATTTGTTGACTGTTTCCACCCATCTGAGACTGCTCTAAGGACTCCTGAGCTCATTGACAGTCCCAGAACTTTGACTCATTAAAGAATTACTTTGGGCTTCCTGCCCTTCAGCAGCTGCCCAAGGGAGTAGGCAGGGTGCAAGAGGCTATTCTGGCCACTTTGCTCCTGGCTTCAGTCCCAGCTGTGCTCTCTCAGCTTCTAATAAAACATAGACCAGTACAGAGACAGCAAGGCAGCGTTCTCCAGCCTGAGCTAGCCCCTTCAGCAAGCAACTGGAAAGACGGCCCTCGAATCTGACAATACTTGTGTTTAAAGCAGTGCCCATATTGTGTAAAAGCTGCTACAAGGGCAGGTGAAGGCTGAGGAACACGTTGAGCAAAAAAAAACCCACTAAGAATGCCGTAAAAGACAAGACCGTGGACACTCCTGCACTTGGAAAACACAGACAGAAGGCTACTCGAGGAAGAAGTAGAGATGGGAAAGTTGGAACAGCAAAGATGTAGGAAACTGGATTTTTCCTCATGCCTCAAAACTAAGAGTAAGAGCTCCATAGCTCAGCTTTCAAGGAAAGGACAGTAGCAAGACTAACAGTGTTTACCTTGGATTACAGTTTTTGAAACTCATCAACTCATCAACATACACTAGCAAAGAAGACAAATACTATTGGGTGAAACAAGCAACATGCTAGGAAACATTCCTGCTACACGAGCAGAGATCTTCACTATCTGAACACTTGCTAGACCTACAGGATCAAATAAGTCTCATTCAATAATTCAAGGAAAGCGACAGGAAAGTTATCCAAAACACTGACAGCAGCAGAGCACGTAAAAAGAGTTACAACTGCTCAGCAGAGAGTAGGTTTAATGATACAAGTACACAGCTAGAGGTTCCTAAAGGGCTTGAAAGCCTTGTCTAAAGGGTTTTAAAATAACAAAATCATAAAAACATTAGAGTCCATAAGAGGAGATGACACAGGACACCAAGATTTTCCATTATCTGTCAGTAGCCAGTTTCCTGTTACTTGACTCCTTCAAACAGCATTACCTACTTGGCCCAGGCTGTACCCTTGGGGAAGGGGGATGTGTGTGAACAAGCACCGGTCTCCTGAGAGCAGCCTCAGAGAGGCACTGCCTGTGGATGGCCCAGACTTGCAACATCCTGACATAGGTGTGGCAAAAGATACAAACAGGAACAAGGACAACTTGGCCATTGGCCTCCTTGCAGATCAAAGGAAGTAAGTGCCTCCACTCAGCTGTTCCCTAGGCAGCGCTCCTAGTTGTTTTGTCAACTAGGATTGTTTTAAAATAATATATTAAAGTCTTCAGCATTCCAAGCACCTCCAAGTTCCACAGGAATAGAAAAATGGCCTTTACTAAACACAGTCCTGTTTAATACTAAGGCAAAATGACATTAGGAGGACATTAAGATTTGCCCTTGTCATCATATCCTGCAATAGTTAGGCAGTTTCTTTACCAGCCATGGTACAGAGTCAGCACTGACATTTCAGACAAACTGCAAATTTGAAAGACTACAGGAGTGCAGTCAACAATTTAGTGTCTTCATGTTTTCACAGCTACACAATCCCAGGTAGTGTTTGAGGGGGATGGAGCTGAGACACATTTGATTGTTTCAGTGACTGAACAGTTCACCTGAGGACTATTTTGTAAGAGCTGTCTTGATGACAGACCCTAATTTTAAGTTTTACACCATGTCACACAAGTATTTTAATAATCTTGAAGTTCCAGTACTGATGAGAACCTATGGAGAGCTCCCAAACAGATAATTACTTGTGGAAAGTGTTAAAATTACATAGTCTTAACATCATGTAACAACCAGTTTCAGCAATTTAATACTTTAGATATAAAAAAAAAACACCAAAAAGCCTTCTCCCAGCTGAAGTCAATACATGCTTTACCTAAGAAGAATTGGAAATACCCAAAATAGTGAAGTCTATCACAGCAGTTCTTTGGATTGTATGCAAGACACCTGTAACTCCCAAGGATGCTGAGTCTTCATTTATCCCAGCCTCCCAAGGCTCCAGCTACTGCATGGCTCCCAAAGCTTATTCTACTCTGACAAGATTATTGTCTTCTAAAAAAATTCTATACAAATGCAGTTTTAAAAGGCAGCATCAAAGATTCTCAGAGTTCTAATTCCAGTATAGAGTAACACACAGTTAAGGTAACAATATTAATAACTCAGCAAAATATTCTTCCTTCTATCATACAGGCTACTTTTCCAACTACATGAACTGAAATCCTGTCATGTGGGAATTAGGGATTTAGCCACAATGATTTTAAACATCGAAATTAGTTAGGGCAGAACACCATCTTTTGGAAGACACTAGCAGAGCTGAGCAACAGTCTACCTTTAAATAACATGTAGCAGTAGTTAATTCTGAGGTTGGCCAGTGGCCCTCACTGCTACAAATACATCTGTACTTTCCTGCTGCGAGCTTCCTTCAGGCCCTAGTTAACCTTTGCTCATAAAGCATCGTGTGTTCCAAAAATGCTTAATGGAAAATAATATTGGAACCAGCCATTTTTATGTGTGAACTCAAACTCAGGACTACTGAAGCCGCATTTATAAGGCAGTAGACACAGTCTTAAAACCACACTGGCAATTTTTCCAGCAGAATATATTTCTATTCCATGTCTTACTGGAAAACAAAAAAGATTTTTCTCCCCTATTTTAGTCCACGTTACTTCGCCTATATAGTCCTTAAAACAGGCAGTCTACTTCAGGCCATATTAACACCAGGCTTCTGTTAAGCACACATGTAACAAGCTTCCCCCATTCAAAAAACCCTAATGCTACAATACTGATGACAGCATGTATGTTAATAGCCAAAAATCCCAAAAATGAACCAGGTCTTTTTTGGCAGATGCTGCTATGATTGAAAAGTAGAGGCACTCCATGACTTTATGTTCACTCAGTAGGCAATATATCACATTTAGTTACCTGCCTGTCCAGCGATACAAGCTCCCAGTGCAGAGATTAAGGCTCTATGAGCAGGAGTGCTTTACCTTAAGTGTAAGAGATGTGCTAGGTGCACGCTAGGTCCTACACGCCTACCATTCACTTGAAGATGCATTTCAAATAATATTTAGTCTGAGAATTTCCTGTAGGTGACCACCAACTGCTACAGTAACAACTTTTTATTTCCTTGAGCACAGCACTCTCCTAATATATTGACAAATAGGAATGACTCATTCTTGGCAAACATGGGGTTTTTTTCCAGAGTAATCCCTCTGACTTGCAGATTTCCTTATTGAAGATCCATGTGGCTCCTGGGTGCTGGACAAACCATGAGTCAAATCATGTGTCACAAGGTATATTTTATTTGCAACCTCAAGTACCTAAATCATTTCCATTGCTTTGCTTCACGTATTTCCATCCCACAAACACACCCATCAAATGAACTAAACAACTATCTGCTGCCTTTCCTCGCTCCAAAGCCAGCACACTATTTCTCCACTGTCCTTACTTGACTTCTCAAAAATACTGTGTCCACCTACAATAAGAATTCCAATAGAACTGTTAACAGTAGGTAATGAACCACAGAGGAAAGAGTCTCTTCTTCCAGATGCTCTATACTCTGCTAGACTCCCAAAAGTAAACTATTCTATCCCCTTCCATTGCTGACTTGTTTTACTCTTTGTAGATTCAAAAGCAACAAAAAAAAATATTGAAATTGATACATTTGTTGGTAATTGCCACTGCTAGGCATGGCTACATTGCATAATGCATATAAAGGTCATAATGCAGCCTTTATGGAGATGCTGTTCTTGTTTGGCTTTACCTACTCTACAATGCACTATACAAGGTGATTTACAAGGGCACTTCAGATAAGCTCAGAAGCATCTCAGCATCCAAAACCAGCAAAGTTCTAACGTTGCTGATCCCAGCCTGAACAACTTGAACATTCCAGTCCCAAATACAGTTGGTGCAAACTGACACTTCCCTGACATCTGCAGGTAGCTCAGGAAGCAAGAGTAGCTCTGCTGCTGTACTGCTCATCATCTGACTGCTTTCGTCTAATTATAGAAAGAATTGGAAAATAAAATCTTACTGACACTGTGTAACTGTTGCCCAGCAGAGGCACTGGTACTTGCTCAGCTAAGAAGCTGGACACAACACCTGATTTGCTCTCATCTTGATGGCTTCCCATGTTCTTACTTTTTTTTTCAGGCCAAGAGTATAAAGGTGCTATGTAAGAAAGCCCCAGGCAAACTTCTCCTTTCTAGTCAAATAAACACCATTCCCTAAGGTGAACACTAACTTTTAAAGATTTTTTTTCCAGAGTTTTAAAAAATACACCACTTAGTTCCCTATCAGTTTACCCCATGTGTACATCTGAAGTTTTTATTAAAGTTTATCTAATAAATATGATACCCACCTCAATTACTAGAAATAATTTTAATAAGAAAGCTCCACAAAATCATCAAGATCATGTTTCTTTCTTAAAATTAAACTGCCAGAGTCATTTCCCTAAAGATTTAGTTGCACAATAGATTTATTTTATTAATATTTACTAAACCTATTAACTCTGTCTACTGAACTGCAGAATTCATCTGTCAAGCTCCAGATAGAACTATAAATCCCTTGAGAACTTGATAATATTAAACCTAATATAGACAGAGCAATTAAGTTTTAATAACTCAAAAAGAAAGAAGTTTTCAAAGAAATCAGCTAGTTAATTTTTGAACTCATACCCTCTTTCCTCACATATTTACAGATTAGTTGGGCAATATTAATTCTATAATGAAGACAAATATTACCATATCAACCTAGATCTTAAAGACCCTTAACCATTAATTGGGTTTATTCATCCACATTTTCCCAGACTTCTACAGACTACCAAACTCCACATAAAAAAGCACATGTTCTGCAGACCTTTTTCCCCCACCATGAACACAGAATTCTTGAAGTCAGACAACTTCGGTCACCATTAGCCACATAAATGGTCCCCAGTTGTACTGTAGAATTTAGCACCTCATCTTTGTATAAATAGCTGTATGTTATTCTTCAAGTGAACTCTATACTTTAGCTACAAGAACTTGAATTCATAAGAGACACCAAATTCCTCCATCTTTCAAAAGAGGAAATCTTCCTTGGGATGTGTCCACTTTGCTGGACACAGAGAACGGACAAAGATTATATGTCAAGCTTTCCACTAAGTACTCACCATCATTTCTCAGTCATTTGGTGCAATGTGGATACTGTCAATCCATTACCGATGTGATCCTGGGCTGAAAAACATTTCAACCTTCAGTTGCCCAGAGAGGTGGTTAATGCCCCAGCCCTGGAAACATTCAAGGCCAGGTTGGATGGGGCTCTAAGCAACCTGATCCGGTTCGACATGTCCCTGCTTCTTGCAGGGGGGGTTGGACTGGATGACCTTTAAAGGTCCCTTCCAACCCTAACCATTCTATGATTGTCTCAGAAGTCACTTTCTCTTTGAGCGCCGCACCAGATCAGAGTTGAATACTGAACACAAGCTGTATGTATTAGCTTAAAGAGGAAGCAAGGCTTAAATCAAGAAAGTCTGTATGAACATTAATTTCCACCCTACGGTCACTGTTACATGAACCAGCAAAGGCTCCAAAGTAGAATGCTCCACAGCTGAACAGGTCTTGCCTCAGAGACGAGATTTGCTCCCAAGGATTTATCTAAGGGATGTCAATACCCTATAGCCACACTTTAAAACAAAGGGACATGCAGATAGACTAGACTCATGTCCAGGTTACCCTTCCAGAATGAAGTTAATTATTTATAGTGTTTCAGGTAAGTATAAAAAGCCACCTTTATTGAACAACTCTCTTTACCCAACTAGAAATTAGAACCAAAGGATTGAAAGGCACAGGCACCAAACAAACATTACAGAATGGACTACAAAACCAGGCTTTCACCTTTGATTTTCAATATTTTCAAAGGCTTTATTACGTGAATTACCATACTGGGTGACTTAAAGTATTTTTCCATAAAGCCTTTCAGCAAAGAAGTGTTAGTACTCTCTTCGTACTAGCTCAGCAATAGTTCTACATGGAACAGCATATTAAACACTAAAATTAAAGTATAATCAGCTCTAATTAAAAGAAATAAATCAATTAATTAGATGAAAGCTATAGCTTGAAAACTTCAATTTAAGGTGAGATAAATTGGCAAAGGTGCTTGTTATGAAGCACTGCATCACAAGAAAGGCAGTTTCCCTGATAAAGACTTCTCAGGTAAGAAAGAAAAAGTAAAACAACCTTTATTGAACAATTCTCTTCACCTGACTAGAAAGGAGAACCAAAGGATTCAAAAACACAGGTACATTTGAACAAAATTCACACCAGTGTCTAGTACCAGCACTGTTCTGTTAAGTGAGGGCAAGGTTTGAGCAATTTAAAAAAAAGTAAATATTTCAGGGCTATGTCTGAAGAATTCCCCACCATTTCAACAGTATTATCCTGTAGTAAATAGCAGGAGGACATGATCCAGCTTCTCTCAAGTCCTGAAGTGAAGAGCTGTTGCCCATAATGAGTAAGGGCTATTAGGACTGCGCTTATAATTGACAATTTTGTTCTCAACTATTTGGATGCAGTAACAAACTGTCATGAGAGACTGTGCAGCACAGGTTGTCTGTGGGTCACCATACTTCGAGGATATAAGCCACTCTAAAGACAGACTAATAATTATACATAGCATTTTTTTTCTTCAGACTTCTCAGTGGCTCAACATCACAGCACGTAGCCAGCCATTCCAGAAGAACTAGCGCAGCCACAACTTACAGCAGTCCTACTTGCAAAGAACTCATTTCTTATCTAGTTTATGGATCCTATTGCAGTTGTACTTCGGTCAACAGCAAAATATCTACCCACAGAATTCTCAAAGTAACTCTGCAAGTTGTTAAATTTTTCTTGTAATTAATTAGCAGCAAATCCAAAGAATAAAGTTATTTACGCAATATGTTTTATTTACACACAAATTGGAGGAGTCTTGGGTTTTTAAAGGAGTCTCTATTCAAAGTGAAAAATAAATTTCTCCCAATGACACAGTTAGTTCAGGACAAACTAGTAATACTTTCCTTAACAAAGAGTAATGCAGGTGGTCTACTCTGACATTGAAAGACATTGTCACAACGTGACTATACCATAGTCTTTTTGCTTTAAAGTTTGACTGGATTCAAAATGTTAAGATTTAACCCTGCACCTATAAGACTAACAGGTTCAAGAAAATAGAATATCTGACATTGCTTACTTGAGCAAGTAGCAAGGATGCATGAGAGTTGTCTTGATGTCTGGAAACACTGTGCTTTCCCAAGAATGCACTTTTCTATCAAATCAAAGGCAAACTGCAAAGTCTAAACTCTGCAACAGCTCCCAAATACGCACACAGTGGAGATTTATGGAGGGAGTGGGAAGGGAATGAAGTGAAAAGGCTGAAAAACTACCAATTCAGAAAACAAGTTTAGTACTTTCTCCACAGCTAGTTTTGCCACACAAAATCTGTCACAAGGTTCATAATGTTGCATTTAGAAAAACACTATCAATAAAGTTCTTTTCTATAAAAGGAAAAAAATTTATTATCCCTGCACTCCCAGGATAAGCACATCTTGCAGCAGAACGAGAGACAGCTGAACAGAAGGGCTTTGCCACAGGTTGAGGAGCACGCTTCAGTGACTAAGCTGAGTTTATTTTGTGACACACATTTTCCTTAAGTGAGACATGCCATGAAATACAGCTAGCCTACCAAGAAACACGCTCATACAACTTGTTACCAGCACTTAACTTAGAAACTTACTGTCTACTTTGTCATGGTGGAGTAGGAGATAGAACAGAGTAATAGTTAAGTTTTCTGTGGATTTTGATTCTCTTCCTGAAGTAGCCTATTTCTGGGTAGAAGGAAAAAGGACAACCTGAGAGGAACACAAGACTCAAGTTTGCAAGAACTAAAGAAATGACACCAATTCCAAGCTTATAAGACAATTTCTCTAAAAGTCTTCCCGCTGCCACCACAAGCCTGGTGTCTATCAGGGCTGTCAAGAGCTTCAAAGTGCACTCTTACTTGGTTTCTCAAGATAGACAGACTAAAGTATATGAAAATCATACATATCACCACAACCCCAGCAGGATGGAATCTTCAAGAGGACATCCAAATTACCTCAGGTCTGATTAACACTCCTATTTCCAAAACTCTCCAAAAACCCATTAAGTTCTGACATTTCAGAACTGTGATTTTTAGGCATGCTTAGAACACTGGTTATGATAATTTTAGGATTTGGGAATAAAGTGTAAGATATCCAAATCAGTTTTGTCTTGAAACTATGGAGAGGAGATCGCACTCACTACCTAGCTTCACTCAGCTTATCTTCTCTAGCAAATAACTTTCTAGATATAAAACAGAACAAAACTGACCCTCTAGCATCACTACCTCAGTTAAATGGCCGGAGTTACATATGTGAAAACACATCTTAACATACTTTTCAGCAAAAAGTAAGCATACATCATTGTGGCAGAGGCACATAAAAACCCTGGAAGTTTCTAGAAGATTTCTCTGATTGGTTTTACTCTATGCAGAAGGTTAAAGAGCAGAAGGAACACATACATAGGCAAGTATTAACTACATACAGCTGGAGAATCACTTAATTCTACTTTGACAGGTTAATCATCCCAGAAAAGTTCAGTGGGACTTTTTCTAGCTTCAACCAAACGTAAAACATCTTTTTCCTTAATTCTCATATGAAGGAAATTTATTCCGTTATGTGACTGATGACCAGGCTTGCAGTAATTGAGCTTTAGCTACAAGAATGATCCTCTAATTCCTAAAAAAAAAAAAAAAAAAGAAAACCACCAACCTATTTTCTGAAGATTATTTCCTTAACCACATAGTAGTCAGTATTAGGGAAACCACAAAAATAAGACCACAGATGCCTATATCTATCTACATTTTCTGAAGATGTGATCGAGACATACCCTAATTCTTACCCTGAAGCAGTAGTTCTCCAGTATCTTCATTAAGTTAACAGTGCAGGTCAATAAATCTTATTGCTTTAGGCTGGCTCCGCACCAAAGACTGTTTATGCTTTAAAAACCCACAAAAACTTGCATGAACAAGGACTCTCCTTCCCCTTCAATAAAAGCAGAGAATCAGATCTAAAAATAAGTATCTTGAGAAAAGAAAGAAGTATTTTGTTTTTACCCTTCAATGGAAAAGACAAATCTGAATTGTTTCTACAAATGTGTAATATCAGCCATGTCAATCAAGAGGATTGGTATCCCTACGTCATTTACTTAGAAATTAGACACTCACTTAGTCTTACTCTCCTAAAAAACTACACCATCGTGCTTTAACATAAGCCAAAACTGCGTTTCATGGATAGCTTCTCATTTAACAAAAATCCTGCTTTCACTTCATTATGCACTTACATTTCCATGGTCTCTTGTGCTCATTAGAAAGAGGTGTAACAGCATGCAGCAGAGAATCTCATCTTCAAAGCAAACAGATACTTGCTTCATCATCATTATATTGTTACTTACACAACAGATAACAGATCTGGATAATACTCAGGGATCATCTACTGAGAGATAAGTCTTCACATATGTGAAGATCATTAGCAGTTTTAAGAGAAATAGTGTATGTTCCCAGTGATTTTCCTCTAACATATGAGAGCTCTCACAAACAAGGCAGCAAATTTCAAGATAGAATTCAGGGAACACACACTCTTCCTTTCCATTTTTATGTAATATCAACTATTCTGTCCTATAGCACGGACAAGGCATTAGCAGGATGAGTCCCCAGCTGCTAAAATACCTGCAGCCTAAAGCTCAAAAATCTTTTCTGGGTCTTGTCAAATGTGATTACTTAAAAAAAAAAAAAGAAAACTCACTTAGAAAACAGAATGCTTTTTTTTTTTTAATAGCCCTCCCCAGTCCCGCCAGTTTCCAGCCACAGAAAGAAGAGCTAGTTAGAAGTTGTCTTCAGACTCCTAGAGGTCCTTGCATTCCTTCAGGTCCAAGTGCCTCCACTTCATCCAAACCAACTATCACAGTGCCAGAAAACACTAACAGAAAAAACAGCACCACAAATAAGGGAAAACAGTCACTAATGAATGTTGAAAACGGGAAGCAGGATTAAACAAAAATATCAGCCCAACTCATTCACCACTCACAGCTCAAACCTATTAGTATTACTTCCTGAAAAAATGGTAATCTAATACTTAAGTTACACAGTCCTGTGTGTACTTAAACCTAGAGGTCCATGTAACACCTATATTCTTTCACTTGTAATTCTATGCAGTAGGCTCAAATCAAAGCAGCTTTTCACATGAAGAGATGTATATTTTCCACAACCATACAACTAACTTTCTATGTAGATTATCAAATACTTGGAGTTATGAAAGATTCTATTTGTTCCTCAAAAACAAACAAGAAAAAACATTAAAAGTAGTCTACCTAATATTTTTGAAGATTTATCTGATTACTAGACATTATTCCTTGTGTAACTACTTATTAGCCTGGTGTCTGTTTCTAGATTAAGAACAACAGAAATTTAAGCAATACAAATAGTTTACTACAATATAGAAATATATTCTTTCCCCTAGTTTTCCTAATTAGCTTCCTTTGCAAATTCCTAGTACTGCACAGAAGAGTTGATTACAATTCCAGCATGACTGGTAATTGAAGTAACTTACCAGTCACAAGACACCAGAGGAGCATACCAGACGCCTCTCTGAAGGAGAGCTGATAGTTGGCTAAAACTGAGCTTGTCCATATTGATCAGTTTTCCAGAAAACTAACTTGGTCTGAAAGCATTTTGGCAGATGATAGCAGGGGAGAAAAAAAAATCCCCATTTCCTCTCTTGTGCAACACACAAGATGTAATCTTCAAAGCATCTACAAGGCACTAAGCATACAGGACTTGTTCTCATCTTCCCAGCAGTTATCTGCACATCTTACTACCTTTTAGTAGGACTGAAGTACACAATACCAATGCTTTGGAGCTCCCAGTAGTAACTTGGGTTTTAGTCTGAAAAGCTGACAATGAGTTCACATCCATTTTTTGGGAGTAATCGGCATGATATCACTGACAAAGTACAGGTGTTCTTTCTTCCAACAGCAGGAGCATCAGGATCCAAGAAGTAACACCTTCAAAGTTTCTCAAAGCTTCACAGGCACCATCTCCCATAGTTGTGCCCAAGAACTTGAAAACAACTCACATAATGTACATGCTAAAGAAATTCCTGTACTGAAGCTAATACCTTTCCTATGGAAACTGTAACACTAAACAAATCTTTCTGTCATAAGTATAGTACAGAACACAGTATTGGAACCATATTCTTTGTTTGAAGACAAACACACTGATAGACAATTTATTTTTAATGGCCTACTACTCAGGTCTTCCTCCTTTCCACAGTCTGAGTTATCCCAACAGTTATTAGAAAAAGTTTTAGGTAGCAACCCAGCAAAATCTGCTTATTTCTAGCATATGCGTAAATCCAGTGACCAGATCAGAGCTCTGCTTTTTAAGAGATCTAGAGCAGTTTAGATGCTCAATTCCCAGATAATCCTAGATCTATAGGTCTATCAGTATCTAAATAAAATGAGTAATGGTGTCTGTTAAAGATCTCCTTCATACATTTTTTTTTTAAACTCTGTTCAAAAGTGTGGCTGTAAGAACAAAGGTCATGAAAGTCATCAGATAAATCCAATAATATTCTCTTAAGAGATTTTCCTTATAGGTTGTAGAATCTTCATAGCAATGCCACCCTACAGAATAGCAAAAATAAGATAACAAAATAGCTAAGTTTCCTGGGTCCTCACTCTTCACCACTAGAATATAAAACTTAACTGTGTGTAAAGCTTCTCTGCAGATATTAAGTCACAGTTTGGGAAGTCAAGACACTGACTGCCAACAAATTACATTGTTAAGTTTTGTTTGTTTGGTTTTTTTTAACACCACCACACAATATCATGGTAGTATAATCAGGTTTATCCATGTTCATGTTCAATAACTCATCCAAACAGTGAGGCACGCAAAAGAAACAGCTGAGCAAGCAGACAAGTGAGGGAGGCCAGCTTCTGCTTCTACACTTACACTTCTAGTCAGATTATCATCAACAGAAACTAGCATTGAGTGTTCTTACTGGAATATCAGTTTATTGTTACTTACAAATTTATGTGTGACACAGGATGAGGACTGTCAGTCAGGGCACATGAGTTCTGCAGGACACATTCACCATGTAGCTCTATTTCTATCAACATAATTACTTTACAGCAAAGTACCATCCACACGTTCAGAACAGGGTCCCACCAGTTTTTACCCTACTCTTCAATATAAGCCAATGTGAAAACCAATTGATACAGTTCCCAGCTCTCCTTTCCATACCACTGAAGAAGAGGAACACACCCAACATTTCTCATCTGTAATATCCACTACTCTCATCTCAGGCTTTCTAAGGCCTCTGGGCCATCTGATTTCCCTTCTTCAGCTTTCCCTCTCACTGCTCTCGCAATCCAACTTCTATGAGATGCTAATGAAACAAATTTGTCCAGGTTAAGAGCCGCACAATAAGACTTTATGGTGTTTCCAATTTAATTAAACAGAAACTGAATCCAAGAATGATACTCAAAGTAAACCTCATGCTCAAAGTATTTTCACTTGGAAAAGCTTTATTAGAAAAAGGAAAGAAAAACCCAGTGAGCATACGTATGCATGCAGTTAAGTCTATAAGGAATAAACATCTGCAGATTATTATGCTAAGTTTCTAGAATTCAGCTGAATCAAGCTACGGATGAGTCTTTTCTATTCCCAGTAGTTTCCTGAAGAGAACAGAAATTATGGATTTTTTTTCCCCTCAAGGGCATGATTTTAAAAAAATATTAGGTCTCAAAAACAAGCCAAGACAGTTGTTCGATCACATCTCACCTGCTGCTGCATGCCAAGGAGCAGAAGTGGGGGAAAAACAGTCACACAGGAACAGCATGAAGGCGAAAGTGTATCAATATTTAAAGGCTCTAAGCTCAACTTGGATCTTGTAAAAATTCATTTTTTAGCATTAATGGATTTCAGAGGTAGTATATATTAAATATAATGCTACTGAACTTCAGTGTGAGAATCTTCTATTGACAGATTTTAGGCTAAGTTGAACAGAAGTCAATTTCTGTTACAGGTGCAACATGCAAAATAATACTGTTACGCAGATCGACACTAAAAACTGGCAGTAAATAGCTGAAGACATTTACCTTAGAATTAAAAGAACCAGCAGCAGTTATTAACAAAACATGTACAAGTCTTGTAAAAAATTCAGTTCTACATTAAAAATGGTGAGAAGGGTACTTAAAAAAACCCAGATTACTTCAGTTTCAAAACAAGACTAATGTAATAAACACTTTTGATGTAGCAGTTCCAAAGCTCCACAAATTTGTGTCCATTTTTGAAAAAAAAAAAAACACGCTATCTGAGCTAAAGCATCACAATTATCTTAAATATTAGGTATGTCTTAATGATGTACCGTGTAATCATCCATTTTCTTCATGTAAAAGACCAACAACTATATATCAATGAGGTTTTTTTTCTCATCTGACATGCCATGGTTCTCCATTTCTCTATTTTATTTTTTTAAAAAACATTCTGAAAGCTTCCATTAGTTTTTATGTTTACTGAAAAAATTCTAACATTGTTGTTTTAGTTTATGGCTGAATTCTATAATCCAAGTCTTTCACACATGAAATTATTGGAATATCTACTGGATGAGGGGGGCAGCAGAGAATAGTTAGCACATGCAACGCTCATTTTCCACCAAGCTTTTTTTGAAAGTAAAAGTGCCTAAATAGAACTTTAATCAACAAAGACCAGATACTATTTTACCTGCTGCTTTTACTAAAACCTATCCACTTAGGGGTTTAAGGACTCTGCATTACTCTACACCAACCAACTGTCATTATGTTTTACAGGTTATTTCAAGTATAAAATCTGCACTTCACACTGAAATGCTCCAAGAATACTGATACATGGAGTGTCTGAAGTAAATTATCAACTTTGCACAGGGGATGTTGTTTAACAACTATCACTTTTCAAACTCAAATAACTCCAACAGCAGCCATGACCCTTTCCTTACAACCTCTGCCAAAGACATGTACAGCTGAGATTAAGCTTGTCATCTCCAACTCCAACTGATCTAAAGTTACAGGACCAGAAGAGAGATGGTCTCAGCTTCTTATAAAACCAAAAATTCCAATGATGTTATTTCGAAGAAGTAAAGCTATGCAAATGAAAAGCAGGAAAAAAAGACAGCAGTCCTTTATGGTTTTTATAACTGTTGTATATAGTATTAACTCACATTTTTTGGTCATGAAAGGGAAACCAGAAGGAATCAACTAAGATTAGAAGGTGTGGAATATAAATTGCTATGCACAGGTGGAACCCCTCAATTGTTTCTTCCTACTCTCCATTCACCCACTACTACCTTATCATGTGCACCAAGCACCACATAACATTATTTCACCAAGGTAAGTGTTCAGCATTGAGTTCTGCAAAATATGGTCAGCTATCTGCAAGAGTGAATCCTTAAGTGTATTGTGTTACTATTGATCACACAGTTGAGGCCAAAGTCAAGGCATAAGGCATTCAGTTCAACAAGAGCCATCAGTAACACTACAATTTAAAAAATTAGGAGCAGTTGCTGTGCTCTCTGTATTCCTCAGAACTCCTCATTCAGCTACATAACTGGAGGTAGCAGGTGGGAAAAGATAATGATAGTTTCCTTTTTTATCTAGGCATTTTCAAGTATGCCTGATAGAAAGTGTATTTCTTTCCTATGTTGGCAGAGGTCAGGCAAAAAGAGAGGGAGAGAAGGGTTTCATTCTGTCAACCCATGTTTGATCAAGACTTCTCATTCTAATGTGTCCTTACTCTGAACCATGTGGCAAGATGCATACAAAATGGCTCATATTACTGATGGTGTCATCCTTGACCCCTCATGCTTTGAGTATGACTAACTTATTATTTCAGGAACAGATCCATCTTAATGGCCAGGATTCCATACAGTCAGAAAGTCTCCCATCCCCACACACTCTTTAAAGACGAATAAGTGGCTTAAGATAGGCTCCACACTCCCATCTATCCAATCAAAGTGCTTTCTGGCACTGAGACAGCAGGATGCTCCAGCAGTATCTTCAAGTATGTGTTAAATGTGACCAATGATCCCCTCTACCACTGTGGGCTTTATCTGTCAATATACCTTTAATTGGTGTTCCTAGTGGAGACTTGTTTAGATAAATCTGCCAACAATTTAACATAGTAAGAGGACAGACTGTCAACAAAAAGGAGAAATTATAAAAACTACTGTTACAACTTAACTTAATCCGTATCACAAAGACTAATACAACCTCAAATCTTCCTAGACAGTTCAAGCCATTCAGCTTCTCAGTTTATTACTCTGTCTTTTTTTTAATCTGTACTCATTTTCTCTTATGTAGTACAGCTGTTTAACAAGTCTAGTTTCTCTAGAAGTTAACTCTCTGAAATTAAGACCCAGATATTAAATTTTATTTTTTGGGTATCACTGCAAAAATATTACTTCTGTATTCAGTTTTCCAGACTTCCAGTTTCTGCTTCTAAAGTAGTTAACAGAATACCTCAAGACAGGAGTACATTTACTTACAAGAAAGCTTAAAAATTATGAAAGTAATTGCTTGTCCCACTATTCCTCACTTGATTCTAGTCTCCATCTCCTGAAGAGCAGAGATGGCTGTTCATTACTGTCCTGCCCACACTGCCTCAGAAGACTGAAATCTCAAACTGAGGAATGGATTCAAGATTCAGCAAGTAGGTGGGTAGATGTGTCACCTTTTCCCTTTCATACCCTTTATTTGACGGGGAAAGGAATATTTAGCCTCTAACTTATTTCATAAATTTGTTTCCACAGGGGTCCTGTCTATCACTCCAAGTGAAGTTTTGGCACTCTACAGTATTTGCAAAGCTGGCACACAGGAAAGTGAGAAGAGATGCTCTGGGCAGTGACATGTTCTCCCAGTTCAGTTCCCACATTACATTACCTTTCCTTCATATCTCTTTAGTAAAGCTTGGGGAAAAGGTGAATATATAAAAACTTCGAAGTGCATATGCTAAATACAGGTAGGAATTGAAATAAGTCTTCAGGTATTTTAAATTAGGAGATTCCCTCTATATTTCCTTGGAGAACAGTAGTTCCTACCTTTCAGCATTTTCTGTACCCTACATTCTCTAGCTCTTACCTCTTTCTATAGCTTTGTTTTCTCTCTGGTAGACATTTTTGCTTCTGTAGATCTGTGCTAAGGTAAGAATAAGAACAGGTTTCACTTTGTTACAGTTAGTTGGGCATTTAGTGTATACACTGAGGCAGGAATTGTCAGCTGAAGCTGTCAAATAGGCAGCTGACCCTGTGAAAGGAACTAAAAAGGTGGGGGTAAGGAGATTGTCAGTATGCCTTCCCCAAAACCTGCATACCCAGCTCATCAACTGCAAGCAGATTAAGCTGAAGAGATATCACCTCACAATGACTTCTTGTTAAAGTAGTACTTTTAAAACATCACATCAGATCTACTGAATCAAAACCAGCTGTCATAGGGCTGCATTTTCCCATATTTCAAGAGAAGAATCAAGAGACTTGACTAAAAAATAGAAAGATCTAATAGGACTTCAGGCATGTCATATGCATAGACAAAGTTCGCTAAAACCTTAATTTCCTAAAGCAATAAAGAATACAACAAGTTTTCAAAATGAAAAGCAGAAGCTTTTTTGGAGTCTAAAAATTCTACAGTAATATGTCTAAGTGTATTCCTTTGCACAGCTACATGATACACATTTCAGTGAATGTGTCAGTTTTGT
This sequence comes from Ardeotis arabs, assembly GCA_011801015.1. Taxonomy (NCBI): domain Eukaryota; kingdom Metazoa; phylum Chordata; class Aves; order Otidiformes; family Otididae; genus Ardeotis; species Ardeotis arabs. The sequence continues at coordinate 16,005 of JAAGAY010146877.1, read as the reverse complement.
AGACAGGACCAGCATTTAGATTTTTGCCTGAAATAATTTGTATACTTCCATCTACACACACTTAATGCAATTAACAGTTGGAAAAAAATTAAAAAGGAAGTCTTTTTATCCCACTAGAACTATCTGAACAAGTCTAACTCTGCAGAAACAAAGAAAACTTAAATTCTGTAGGAGAACTAACATTGCCTTCATTGCTAGAACTCAGCAGTGAGACAGCAGAGTGCATTAAGCTGCACAGAAACTAGCAATCCAGCCTCTGGAGGCAGATCTCCTCTTGGATTCACTGGGATCTCCTGGAGTTCTAGTGAGCTAGAATACTAGGCCTGAGGTGCCACAACCGCATACAAAGAGCTTAAGTTTGAGTTGAAACAACTGTCAAGGCTGCTGTTAACTAAGTCATAAACACAACTGGAAAAATAACGCTTATCAGTTGATTACTTCACTACAATAGTATTCCCTTCTTCCACCAGACATCCAGATATTCAGTAACTCCCTTGGTACTCAAAGATTCAGGCTTTGCATCTCCCATCCAGTCAAGCAGGATGAATTACCAACTCTAAAGACAAGTATCAGATGCTGTCTATTACAGATCTTTTCATCTGTCCTACAAATATCTTTAATAGCAATCCAATATTCAAGTGATACCAAGTGCTGCTATTGATGCTGAAACAGGTGAACTGGAAAAGAGATCTTCTGGGAAGATTAATATACAAGTCTACAATTTTTTAGTTCATTTTTGCATGTACCTGAGGAGTATGACAGCCACTTGGAGGTAATTTTTAATCCAATTTTTAGGTCTCAAAAGCTGTACATAGGCAAGCTCACAATGCAGTTTGCTCAGGCATAGGTTTGGTTACAGCTGTTCCATGCAATGTTAATAATAACTTATTATGTTGAAATGAGTCTTTTAGCTTGCTTTTTTTTCCCCCCTTTCTTAAACATGTTACTCCTGTGTCTATACCTTAAAGCTTAACTATATTCTTGATTACATACTGCAGATTTCACTGGTTTGCAGCAGGATCAAGCCTAATTAATTCCTTCTTCTGAGACTTGACTTGGATTTGTACAGCTTGTGACTGGAGACCTCAGGAGCACATTTTGCACAACCCTCCCCTGTTTTATTCATTAATTGTTTATATTGCTACACCTAAAGGCAAACAAGAGAAAGTGAGAAAGCTCAACAACTTCCCCTTTTGTTAGCAACACCTCCTTCGGTCAAGAATTACACCAAAATTTGCTTACTTACATCTAGCGAATCCTCATTGACCAGGATGAGAGACATACTCTGTGAAATGAGTCTACAAGAGTACCCTGTAAGAGATAAAAAAACCACACAAGGACTTAACTTTTTGGAAGTATATTTAAGGTTTAGCTAAACCTTAAAAGGAGCATCTATAGCTGAGATTACAGTTAACTTTTTGAGCAGTTACTCCTACCAGGTAGGCTACTGGAAACATTGGTGTATAGGACACACTCCAACTCAACAATTTTACTTGTGGCAATGGAGGCCACATTCTATCTGCATTTCCAGATACATAACTTGACCTGTTTTAACCAAAGAAAACACTGTATTGCCTAGATGCAGTAAATATAGGCTATATCCCTACAGCAAGATTAAGTATTTCTATATCTAAACCTTTTTTTAATCTACACGAAGGCAGAATTACCTTCAGTACATTACAGGAACAGATCTGAATGCACAGTCCACACAACTGGAAGCACACACATTGAATCAGTTGGTGCTATCCAGTCCCCTTAGCCCACACTCAGGTTACATAAGCACTGTTTTACTCCTGAGAGCTTAGTATGGAAGGTCCCGAGCTTCACCAAAAACAAAAGATCAACCACACAGAGCCCCTATTAGCCCCTATAGGCATCAGGTAATTGTACTAGATTATTCTTAGTGTAGGACTAGGACATAAAAGAACAAGAACAAGTTGCCATAGTCTGGAGCAACACTCTGAAGGCAGTTCTGGGCATTTGCCAGGACACCAAAATTCAAAGCAAAAACTATGAAGACAAAAAAAGCTTCTTATTTTTGTAATAGCAGAAGCCAGTGACTATAGTACCACTCAATGTCACTGCAGCATCAGTTCCTCTGCCACAAAATTATCACTGACATGAGACAAAGCCATACCCAGAATACATACACTTGGCCATTTACAGAATAAAGTTTAATTCCAGCTCATATTAATGGCAATAGACAAATGCAGACTTGCGTCAGACTGACACCATTGCAATATCCTAAAAGGTCATACAAGTTCTCTTGGAATTGGCACAGTCATGTAGCTTCATAAAACAGCAGAGAATTCATTTATTTCTACTACATGCCACTCATTGCTGATCTAAGTTGCACAGGAGAAGAAAATACGATAGAATTATTTAGTATTATTTCTACTGTGCATTTGTGTAGAAAAGAATCAGAGCAAGTTTAAGAAATTGCTGTCATAAAATGAGGCCTCAGGAAGTTTTTTTGCTTTTCTTAAATGGAGATTGGAGGCTACTGCAGTATAAGAGTAACATCCCAGTGATGAACCACTGCAAGGTCACCAGGTTCAAAAGCAGAACAGCATAGTGAAATATAAAAAGATTTAGTGCCTCTCTCCATATCTCACAGTAGCAAGAGAACAACTGATGCATGAATTGATTTTCTATGGAATTATTGGTTTCTTATGAAGGCCATACTGGCTCATCCAACTGCAAGGCAAATCATTTCCTCAGGCTAGAGAATTTTTATAATTGGGCTAGTTTTGTAGGTATAAACCAGGGTTAACATGCCTGCATGAACAACTTCTATCAAGAAAGCAAATCCCTCATTTTCCTTTGAGGAAAGCATGCTTACATCGCACAGGCAGGTACTTTCTGGCAGCAGGTTTAATTACCTGCAGAGATTTTATTTCTCTCCCGTTTTCACAGCTGTGTGGAATATGAATATTAAATGTAACCTTGCAGATAGATTTTCATCTTTTTTGTGTTAACAAGCTAAGGTTTACTTTCTGCTTTAAAGAACAACATACAATGACATTGAACTCCCATCTGCTGGGAAATGGATGAAATATACTCTAATAAAGTGCATCCTAAAACATGAAAAGTGCAGACTGCTTCTGATTTTGCCTGTAAGTCTTAGGTGGTAGTACAGAAATAGGCAATGAAGCTTCAACAGGTATAGACAAAACACTGACTTTGGGGGAAAAAAGTCAGTTTGCCATTTTTAAAAGTTAGTCCCAGGTTGAAGAATCACTTATTTTGACTGAGGAGAAAAAGAATATTACAAATTTCAGCACTTCCCTCCATATCAGGGTTATTTTTCCCCCCAGGGAATGGCGATAGCCTTGTGCAGAAGGCTGTTACAAATTCAGTGTAACTAATTCAAAAGGATTTTCAGTAGCATTTGATAGGAACAGCAGCTGCAGTAGTAAGCCATAATTTCTAAACCACTGCTCACTTTTTCATTTTACCTCTTTCAAAAGCAGCAAGATGCAACTTGACAAGTGGAACAGGGAAAAAATGTGGAAGACAGAACTGTTCTGCTGTACATCTTGGAAGTCACAGAGTCAGGCAAACTAATCCTGCAATTGAGGTCATTTTGCATCTTGTCATCATATTAAATAGGAAGGAGATAAAGATTGGAATAGGAGGATATAAGTCAAGCCTAACAATCATTTATAGGAGATCCATACATTATGTACAATTTCAGGACTATAAAAATGTTAAAATCTAGCACTAGTACAAAGCAAAGTGACTGGCAACTGTAACATTACAAGTGACATTTGTAGTAATATTTGAAAGTTTTATAGTAGTTATTGCTAGCAGTACTAACATGGCAAGCAAAAAATACAGTAAGATCAGGGGCATATTTTTGTCAATGCTGAGTAGAGTAGGATGAACTGCTGGTGCAAAGCCAGGTATAAAATGTCAATCCACACCTGAAAGTTATCTGGCTCTAATTTAAAAGTCTGACTAAAAGTCCATGAAGCAGATGAGTCTGGTACTTCTGGGACTTATTTCCCTTCAAGAATCCTGGGAGAAAGATTGCTTGAACTGGAGTTCAAGATCATAGCCCACAGGCACATTCGTACTGCAGGCATACAGAATCCAGCATCTGAGGCAAGAACGATTATCCGCTGTGTTTAGAGAGGGCACATATGTCCAGCTCAAACTTCACACAGCGATACAGGCAAACATGCTGGCACTGCTTTCCTTCTCTCAACTGAAAAATCATGGCTTGTCATAACAGAAGTATTCTTACCTCTAAATTGGAAATATATGGGTGCGATGGATGACTTAGATGGATAAGGAATTGGCTGGATAGTCATTCCCAAAGAGTTACAGTCAGTGGCTCAATGTACAAGTCGAAATCAGTAAGAAGTAGTGTCCCTCAGGGGTCAGTCCTAGGAACAATACCATTTATTATCTTCACTGATGACAGACTGGGATTGAGTGCGCTCTCAGCAAGCTCGCAGACAACACCGAGCTGAATGGTGCAGTCCACATGCTAGAGGGAAGGGATGCCATCCAGAGGGACTTCAACAAGCTTGAGGAGTAGGTTTATGTGAACTTCATGAAGTTCAACAAGCCCAAGTAAAAGATCCTGTGTCTGTGCTGCAGCAATCCCAAATATCAATCAGGACAGACTGGAGGACGAACAGATAGAGAGCAGCTCTACTAAGTACCTGGGGATACTAGTGGATGAGAATACGACATGAGATCCCACCTGGAGTACCGCATCCAACTCTGAGGCCTCAGGCACAAGACAGACATGGATCTGTTAGAGCAGGTCTGGAGGAGGACCACAGAAGCAATCAGAGGGCTGGAGCACCTCTCCTATGAGGAAAGGCTGAGAGACTTGGGGCTGTTCAGCCTGGAGAAGAGAAGGTTCTGAGAAAATCTTTCAATATATAAAAGGGCTTAAGAGAGACTTTTTACCAAGGCCTGTAGTGACAGGTCAAGGGGTAATGGTTTTAAACTGAAAGAGAGTAGATTCCTATTAGATACAAGGAAGAAATTCTTCCCTATGAGGGTGGTGAGACACTGGAACAGGTTGCCCAGAGAAGCTCCGGATGTTCCATCCCTGGAAGTGTTAAAGTTCGGGCTGGATGAGGCTTTGAGTAGCCCAGTGTAGTGCAAGATGTTCCTGCCCATGGCAGAGAGATTAGACTGTATCTTCAGAGGTCCCTTCCAACCCAAACCATTCCATTACTGTAAGGCAGTGCTCGCAGCTATGAATGCGTACGCTGGATAAGAGTGCTTAACTGTAGGGACTCATTCCTTGTTTGAGGGAAGGATGCAGTTCAATAAACAGTTCATTCCCAGAAAATGATCTGTTATTAAGGAAGTTATTGGCTGGATATATCTCAGTTCTGATTTTCTAAGAGCCTGCTGAGCACCAGGATGGTGGTAAATAGAAGTTGCCACATTTTTTTTTCACCTCACTGAAAGGCAAAGGAGATCCAGAGTCTGCAGAGTGTTTTAAGGGAAGGATGAAGCTACAAGAACACTATTAAGCCTTCTGGAGTTGTTTGCAGACACAGGCTAAGGACAGTTTTAGCTGATAAAAACTGAAGACCCTATGTCATGCTCAAAAATGTTTCTGAACCTGGAACTCCTATTTTCTATAGACAAGGAGTTCAGATGATTGATCTGTATTCAAGCTTAACAGGAACATACTCCTCACCTGCAGGACTATCAGCTAGCACACAGCTGAGCAGAAGGCATATAACCACCCCACAACAAGGTCAATCATCACTCTTGAGAGAAGTCAAGAAAGCAATCAAGAGAGAGATACACACAAATGCTGAAGGTCAAAGAATCAAGAGGAAGCTGGAAGAACAAAGCACTCCAACAGCTTGGGGCAGTTGCCAAGAGCTCAAATATCCCTCAATACATACACATATTCATAGCATATCCATAGAGCAGGCAAGAGTCCATAAGCATAGCACAATGAGAAAGTGTAAATACTTTTTACTCCCAAGATAGCATATTTAGACCTAAAGCATAAAGTGTACATGTGGATTGGATTTTCAACTGAATGTTTATTATAGTTTTAATGGGTTACACACAAAAATCTGCAAGGGTGCCACATGTTTGTACTTCCAAGCCAACTTGAACATGAAGCTAATTAAGTTTAGAGTTTTACTAACAAATTGTACAATAAACAAAGTGATGATTTAGAATGTGTAAGGGGAGACAGTCTTTTTAAGTTGCTACTGTATTAAAAAAACAGTTTTAGAGACCAGTTGGAAGTTAGCCTCCTTCATAGCAAGCAACTACTACAAAGCTCAGCACTTGTGTTCAGGCTAGCTGCTGTCAGTTAATGTATCATCTTATTTTGGCATAAGTATCTGAAGTCTGTAGCTACATTTAATTTATCAAAAGATGATGCTTCCCTCCTCTCAAGTTGACTACTGCTTTTAAAGAAAAAAATTTGCAAATAGGGATTCAAACCAGATAATTAGCCTTTAAATCAATTGTCTGCTTAAACCATCCACCTTATTTCTGCTGCAACTGTATCAGTTCAGCAAGTTACTTGACCTCTTAGTACCAACTTTGACATGCAATGATAACAAAACCGAAGCAAGTTTCGTGTAAGTAAATAAAAGTTCTAGTCAGTCAAGCAGACTACATTCTGAAATTTCACTAAACCAAAGAAGGAAAAATTAAGACAGAAAAAATAGCAAATGCCCTAAACTTTGCTAACGATAATGTAAGTTCAGTTACAGAGCATCATAGTTCTGCCAGGAGCCTGAAATACACCCAGACACATCTATGTATCAAGAGTTTCATTGGTCACATTCTTCATATAGTTAGAGAATCCTGACATCAACATGAGCTTGAGAAGGCTAAAGAAATAGCTTCTTCAACAGAAGGCAAACTATGCTGTTACGGATCCCTTTAACTGATATCTGTACATCCAGACTAATCTGCAAATCTGAATGCAACTGTCAATGGCACTTTACATGGGCACACTAGAGACAGCGGGGATAAGCAGAGTGTTCTAAACTCACCGAGGTGAAAATGTCACTCAGTTCTGCGAGACGTCAGATCAGAGTGTCACTCTGCCTCTATCTCTGGGCAGATTTACCAGTTACAGTGAGAAAAATCATTTTATAAAGAGAGCATCGTGGCACTGTATTACTAAAGATGCTGTATTTGGGAGATATGCAATGTCATGGGGCAGTAGCAGGGCATGCTTGTAGCAGGATCTATTCCTTTACTAAGACTTCACTACTCAGTTAAGACCTGGATAGTCCTTTCTCCTAGTGTTTATGAAGGGCTATGGCACAATGGCAGCATAGGCCGTCAGCATTTCAAGCACAGCAGCATTCTGTGGCAGCACAAGGTACTGCTACCCAGGCTGCCCACCTTGCAAGCATCCATAGCAAGAAAATGGCTGAAGGATTTGAGTTTTGAGTTCTTGCTACACCTACACATGCAGCATATCCAACACAAGACTAGCACAATAGCAGAAGTGCTACAAAGCACAACATTAATTGCTATAGGATTGAAATTACAGTGTACACTCCCAGTTCAGCTCAGCCTTACAGTAAAATCCTTGTATTTGACAACTTACAAATAGAGTTGGATATATAACTACTTATTGGGTATATTTATGACCTAAAAGGAAACCTAACATATAAGGGCTAATTCTAATAACAAACCTAGAAGTATAGTGCTAAAAACTCCAGGTTTATGCTGCAAAAACAAATAGTCAGATAAACGTCTTAAGTAGTTACCATTCTGTTAGATCAGTATCCAAGCACACCTGCCTGATAAATAATTTTCACTTTTTATTCACATCATTGCAATTTTTTTTATTATTACAAAGAGCATAGTTTCTAATTTAAGATGCATCAACAAGTTTTAGACTAGGATATCCATACTGTGCCTTGATAAAACAACCCATATTACACTCTACCAATACACTCAATAGCAGTAACACACTTCCACTAACAATCATGACATACTCAACTAACACATGCGCCATAAGGCGACAACAAGAGCAGTTATTCAAGCATCCACTTACTTTCACAGACAAGGTTTGCAAAAAGTTGTAAGCAACACACTTCATATTACCATATTTCCCATCATATCCCAAACTCCACTGAAGTCTGGAAAAGGCAGTCAGTAAGAAAAAGCTGTAAAACAGTTTGATATAACACACAGTATAACTGAAAAATTACAGTCTCGTTGAGCAGTCCAGTTTTCATCAGAACAGAGTCACCTACATTCACTCCATACAAGAATTGCACTTAACCAAAAGTACCTGTTTTGCCTTAAAAAGCCCCAAACACATAGTTGAATATAGCCTGACACTCAAAGCAAAGACTTCATTCCTAATCTCCCCTTCTCCAAAATGAAGGCTACCACATAGCTGTTTGCTACCAGGGAACCACTCTATAAAAAGCAGTGTTTTTGTTTAAAACCACACATTAACTTCACACCTATCAGACAAATTCAGAGTAACCAGGAAGATTGATACCTATATTGAGAGCTGTTTCCTGTTTGTCCCCTGTCAGAATCCATATCTTAATTTCTGCCTTTATTAGCGTGGCTATTGTTTCTGGAACACCTGCTTGCAGGCGGTCTTCAATGGCTGTAGCTCCAAGCAGCAGTAAATCCTGGAAAAAAAGAATTTGAGGGATTGTTTTAAGGTAAACCTCTGTTTGGAACACACTCAGAAAGGAATTAAAGACAGCATGTTGCATCTCATTGCTAATATACCATTTTGACAAGCAATATACACTACAGTAAATTTCTGGTGTGGCTATTCTACTTCCTCTGCACACATTCACATTTCAAGAGGTACAGAATGGAAGCAAATGTTTCTTATCAGAAATATAGTAATGTTTCAAGAGCAATTAACTGAAGTTACACAACTCCAAAGCTACCCTATGGATGAATGTAGATACGAGAGCATTTGCTAATCACCATAGCAACATAATGAGTGGTCACAGTTTATATATTTCTTAAGCTCACAAAACAAGTCACCTGGCATCACATCATTTAAACTAATTTCCCTCCCATAAAATGGTCTTACAGACTGGATACAATCACTCAAAGCAAAAATCACTGCAACTATTTATGGATATACACACTGCATTTATGTAATACAAGTGGTATGAACGTTAATCAATCCGAGTATCTCTAGTCTACGTACAGATGTCTGCCAGAAAAACATGTCTTGTACAACAAATTTAATACAGAGTTAGCCGTATTCTTACGCAATTCTAAAGCAATTGCCTGAAGAGATTTGGCTATGTTACACAAAAAAAGGCAGCCAAAAATACCTAAGAAACAAACCATGTCAAAAGGCACAATCTACTTAGCACAGTAACTTTAAAAGCGTTTTAATGAGTCAGACAAGTAAAGATGTCAAATTTAAAAAGGAATTGATAGAAATTGAGTTTAGTTATATTGTACCATTCCAAGAATTTAACAGAAAAAACTAACAGCTTTTATTCATTGTAGGGACTATAATTATTCAAAACAAGTGAAAACAGATGAATTGAACAGAAGTAGTCAGGAGAGTTGATGTTCAGTCCGGAGAAGACAAGGCTCCAGGAGGACCTTACTGTGGCCTTGCCATATATAAAGGGGGCTTGTAAGAGAGATGGAGAAAGACTGTTTACCAAGGCCTGCAAGGACAGGACAAGGGGCAATGGTTTTAAACTGAAAGAGGATAGATTTAGATTAGACATAAATAAGAAATTCTTCACCATGAGGGTGGTGAAGCACAGGAACAGGTTGCCCAGAGAGGTGGTGGATGCCCCATCCCTGGAAACATTCAAGGCCAGGTTGTATGGGGCCCTGAGCAACCTGATCTGGTTGGAGATGTCCCTGCTCCTTGCAGGGGAGTTGGACTAGATGGCCTTTGAAGGTGCCTTCCAACCCAAACCATTCTATGATTCCATGAAGAGGGTATTAGAGTAGCTCCTGTGCATACATAAAGAACAGAAGGGGAAGTTTTATTCACACAGGTGTGTAGGTCAGCATTACTTACACATCTTGATAAAGCTTAAGTTTTGTTATGAGACGTTCAGCTGGTACAGGTAATAGAATCAATTCCCTTAAGTCATTTGCTTTAGTACCATATAGCCTCCTGCTGAAACATAAGCCCTATCAATACTAACAGCATTTGAATTTACAAACAATCTAAGTGTGCAACTGCAGATTGTCTTACACTCCCAAACTCACTTGTTAAGCAGTGAAACATGACAGGACAAGGACCAGCATGGATGAACTACCCAAGCAGGGGAGTTACTGTTGCATTTGCTGAAGCCTTCTCAGCTGGTGTACAGGTGGTGAGGGAAGCCAGTTTAAGTTTGACTCCACATGTGTACCTGTACTATGATTCAGTGACCTCAACACTCTGACTGACAGAGTAGCACTCTCATCTGAGCCCTCAGATGAAAAAACTAGCCTATTAAAACACATTTAATGTTACAGCCACCAGCCAGCTTATTATCTAGCAAAAAGTGCCTATGGACCAGAGAACCTAACCTGAGAGATAACAGCTCTAAGAAAACAAGTTACAAGTGCAATTCCCTGTTCCTTGGTCTGACCAGCAAGCAAGCTTTAACAGGAAAGGAATATAGTGGATTTTCCTAACAACACAGCACTAAGCCCAAAACTCCAATTCTACAACTCACTCAGGTGTGCCCTTTTTTCAATATATTAACTTGTGAAAAGAGGCAGAAGGTAGGTGACCAAAAGTGATGTAAAGTTTGAGAACACATTTTAAAGTGAGAGAATTAACCCACACTAACAGATTGATCACCCATGACCATTTTTCACCTCTGTGAAAACACAAGTATACAAGAGCACAGTGCAGGTAGCAGAAAACTGAAAGGAGCTATGAAGTGTACAGAATCAAGGATTAGCTAACCACATCACTACTGACCAACACAAAAGGAGATTTAGTCATTGGTTTGAGAAGGAAGACAATCTTCAGCTGTTGCTTAAAGTCCTCAGAGTTTTTCCTGTTACCCTGTGAAAGCTAGCTCCCATCCTAGTCTCAGCTTCCTCTTCTCTTCTGCCCCAATTAACTTAAATAACCAGCCAAAAGTCCTCCAGAACTTAAGCTGTATTGTTCATGCTAATTTAAAAAAGCAACTGAAGTTCAAAGAGTGCTCAAAATAAACCAATGAACAAAATGAGAGTGAAATAACTGGAGCAAAGGGGAACAGCAGGAACAGGTGTAGGTGAGAAGTGTGACTACCAGCATTTGAGAAAGCAGAAAGACTAATAAGTATCAGAGAAACAGTGGCCTCTAGTGTTGACATTTTAACATTTCATCCAGTGTGGGATTACAGTTCCAAACTAGTTCTGATATCTTTTTCCTTCCAGAATTATGAGTTCTGCAATTAGTACAAAAAGAGCAGTTTTCCACTTTTTTTTCAGTCTACGTGACTCCAGACCTGGGTAGGCACTTTGTCTACAGTGTCTACAACAGCCTTCAGAAAACCTGAACTGTGACTGCTGTATGAAAAAGAAGTTTCATATACTAGTACATGGGAACTTGATGCAACACAATGATTTTCTATGTTATATTTATCAAGTTACATCAACCTTACACAAGATAGCAAGATAAAAAGTGTGTGAAAGGAGTTTGTAAGAAGCAATGACCTTTTATACATAACTGTGTCATTTACAAACTAAAACTTGAAAGGTCTACGGACTGAACAGGTTGCTAAAGAATACCTTTTCAGTTTTTCATTAATGAAATTACATTTTTTATACTGTATAAAGCCTAAATTCCATGGAAAGACACACATGTACAGGAATCTGATTGTCAGATGTAGGCATTTTACCTTCTCAATGATCTCATAGCATTCCTCCAGCCTCTGAGTTCTGTCTTTCAGAACTGTACTCATTTCATTGTAGACATTCAACCACTCTCTGTAAGAGTCTTCCGACAGGTCTGCATAAGCAATGCACAGAGTCCTTAGACCTACAAAACAGAAGATAGCCATTACACACAGTAAAATTATATTGGATAGCAGCAAATCTAATGCCCTAGCCAATTCTAAATTCTAACCCTCTCACTGGAGCCAACAGGAGCTTTTAATGCACATTGTTAAATTCTAGATTCTAGATAGAATTTCCCTGTACGTTTTAAGCGTTTAGATTTTTGCAAATGCAAGACATGAGTCTGGCTCATTTGGTTACTAATGTTGGTGCAAAACAATCTAGCAGGCACAAGCAGGCTGAGAGTTGGGGCTGTTCAGCCTGGAGAAGAGGAGGCTCCGGGGAGACCTGATAGCGGTCTTCCAGTACCTCAAGGGGGCCTACAAGAAAGATGGGGAGAGGCTGTT
>JAAGAY010146876.1:7793-26497 GCA_011801015.1 Ardeotis arabs | reverse complement strand
TACAACCAGAAGTGGGGCAGACTGCAGCTACAATTCTGATAAATAATTGTGCCAACATCATTTTACCAGGGAAAAATTACTGACTACCTCTTTCACTCTACTAAACAAAAAAATAAACATATTTAAAAAAAAAACATAAACCAACTAAAATTCTAAGTAACCATTTTTAAATTAAAATAATAAAAACATGTTAATCTCTTAAATTTACAAAGGTATATTTTATCGTAATCCTAGGGGAAAAAAGTGACACAAAATATATCTAATAAATAATATTCTTCTGCTTTTCAAGTGAATAAATGTTTTGCTTCCCTTGAACCACTCAGCAGCCATGTCGTACCTGGGCTCACACAAAGCCCCTCTCTCTGTCGGGATCCGTATCCCTGCTTGGTGTAAGCTGAGCTCCACTGATGTCGAGAGAGGCTCAGCAATTTCTGTCAACTAAGGATCTGGCAGTTAATTTAAAAGGCAAGGATAAATCTCAGGTCTGCTCTGAAGTCGGTTTAACTGAAATGCAAAAGATCCTTGCAAGTTAGGTGCACGTTTAATTAATTGAAATCCAGCCTCCCTAGACAAACCGCAGCTGCTCTCCTCACTTTGCACGGCGTCTCCCAGCCAGCTGCACGGATCTGTTCAGTAACGCTACCCTGTAGCTAAACATCTGGAGAACCCAGCAAGGAGAACAAGAAATACTTCTCAAATTCTACTGGGCAGACACCTGAAAGTGACTTTATGGGAAAAAAAGGGGGGTTTGTATGTGCGTGGGTGTGGGAAAAGAGGATTGAAACCTCGGACACCCTTAGAGCGAGGAACAGACTGCGACCGACAGCGGCGATGCCAGTCCATGTCTGCACCGCCTCTGCACCCACCGTTATCAGGGCAATCATTCAGATTCTACATTTTCCATTTTCACTGGTTTTTGCTTGGAAACTGCCAGTTAAAATACTAACAAAAAGTTGTATAAGCTCAGATGAAGACAGATCACCACAATTGCACAGACTGAAAGTCGATATTTTTAAATTATTTCTGGCCCCCTCTCTCTTGGAAAACACACCTGAGGGTAACAACATTTCTCACTGTGATGTCTTCTGGTTTGCTCCCCTCCCATAAAGACACTGCTGGAGCGGCTCCTCGTCAAGGCTTTCGGGGCACAAACGGTTGCAGAGCCCTCAACATCCCCACCCCACGGTGTAACCTGCGCATGCACAACGCAATGCCTCTGGGTGTGCCCGTGCCACTCGGGACACCTGTGTGCTTGCACCAGGACTGTGGAACAGAATTCAGACATAGAATCACAGAATGGTTCAGGTTGGAAGGGAGCTGTAAAGCCCAGTCCAACCCCCCTGCCAGGAGCAGGGACATCTCCAACCAGATCAGGTTGCTCAGAGCCCTGTCCAACCTGGCCTGGAATGTTTCCAGGGATGGGGCATCCACCGCCTCTCTGGGCAACCTGGACCAGTGTCCCACCACCCTCAGTGTAAAAAATTTTTTCCTCTTGCAAAAAATCAAGATCTTACATAAAAATGGCACACATGGGGAGGGGGAATGACTGCAAGAATAATGTAAATAACCCAGTTAATGCCTCTTGTTCTGAGTACAAACAACTTGTGGCTATAACTAATTGTAGCATCAGCCACCTGATCAGGTAAGCCATAAGAACAGCCAGGGACCAGATGTACTGAATCTCACCTCTATGCCCAATATTTATCCTCAGTGACTGCACGGAACTGTCACCAGAACTGAGCTCTTCTTCCACAGGATCAGAGCTGAAGACAAGGCGGCAGGTACAAGAGGAAGAGTCTGGCAAGCTGCTTCTTTTCCAAACAGAAATACTGCTATTTAAAGGAGGTTCTTTGAGAAATCTTCCCCCCCCCACCCCGAATGAAGGAAAAAAGTATTTTAAAAATGACTAATTTAGGGAAATTTTTTGAGGTGTCTTTATCAACATTTGCTCATGTGATGCTGCCCAAAGTGCTGGTTTATGACTGGTAAGCAAGCCATTCTGCACTGCCCCTTCTGGGAAACGCTCCTGCTTGAGCCAACAGTCCCAAGCACTACTTAAGTGACGTCACCAGCAAGAAAGCCAGAAAAATTGCTAGTTTCCTTTTTGCATTTCCACTTGAGAAAGTGAGAGTTTTGCCTCATTCCCTGCTGCAGGACTGGATCCCGCACAGCACGGCCTGCCCAGGGCTCGGATCAGCACCTATGGCATGCTGGGGACCTGGCTGGGTCCTTCCCTGGCTGAATAAAATTTATATTGCGTGTGCTCCATATGTCACTAAAAAAAAAATAGGAATTTATAAGAGGATAAATAGCTGAGAGACAGACCACAGTAAATTAAATAACCTCCTCCCTGCAACGCTAATTCCAGAACTTGCTACCTCGGCATCTGATATCACACCGATGATACCTGAGAGACTGGCAAGTGGTAGGGAGGCATCACTTAAAAAAGAAAAAGAGATGAAATCAGAAAACCTCTCTATCAATCTGCCAAACTGTCAGAGACGCTTGTTCTGAAACAATTCCTCTCATTTCCAATAAATTATGTCAGAACTGGATAAAAGGCCTAGACAGCGAGTCTGGAGACAGCCTGCTCTCCTGAGCTTTGTTCAAACAATTTGGGGTAAATCTAACGTCAGTTCCAGATGACAGTAAGTCTGGACACTGTTAATTTGGGAAGCTTGATGCACGCGCACAGCTCCTGAGGAGGAAGAACATTGGGACAATGGGTCCCGGGTCACAGTCCCTTCCTCCAGCCCCAGGAAAAGTCTTCTGGTCTCACCTGAGGGAGGAGGGTTCGTCATTTCAAACTGATATACCCCGTGAAAAGACATCATTTGTAAAAACAGGAATTTAACTCAAAATGTAAATCCAGCATTGATTATGTGTACCAATAACTACATTACAGTACATCCCAAGGAGGCCATTAAAATATAAAAACAAAGGATTATTAGGAAATTAAAGAAATTAAGGAAAAATCCATCAGTCACCTAACCTTAAAAATTTCAATAAGGGCAGCTTGATACACTCAATATTAACCACACAAACCTCGCTAAGGAAAATATCAGAGGCCGTTTGGTGATTCGGCAGGGAATAAAGGTAGAGCATGAACCAGCTGAGGACTGCTGAAATTCGGACAGGCAATACCAAAGAAACCAGGTACTATCGAGCATCAGAAAGGTCTAACAAGATGTTTGTGGGGATGCAGTCGGTCAAATTCGACGCACCCCAACAGTGTGGGCTGCTACGTTGACTTTGCACAGAACCCAAAGAAGAGCTAGCTCACCTCTACTAGAGTTCTAGAGCACACACTGAAATGGCATAGCACCCCCACAGCACCTGCAAAACACCAGACATCACCACCATCTAGGATCATCTCTTCAGTGCCTCAGCAAGCCTCAGGGTCTTGTCCTCCTTCGACAGACATCCCTGGGAAAACTTCCTGCTCCCCCACCTATCCAACCACTTTCTTGCCTCTTCAGCTGATGGTAGCTTTGGACAGGAAGACTTTTACATATTACAGAGTGCCTAGCACAATAAATAATGTATTATATTGTAATGTAGGTAATAATTAACACCCTTTTCACTTTAATGTTTCGTTTTTAAAGGATGCTCCCTCGGTATCTCTTCAGCCTCCTTTCTGTAGAGTCTCCTTCTGTGGATTCTCATTTTCTTGCAAGTTTCATGTGTCCAAAATTCAATATATTCATTTCCTAAATTCAAACGTACAGCAAAATTTACCAGAACACACTAGCATGTTCCCCCTGCCCCACCTCCAGACAGCTTCCTCTGGTCACTTCGAGCAGGGAAGGTTCCTGATACTCCTGTTACTTAACAGATTTTTTTGTGTTATTCCAATTATTTCCATTGTTTGTCTTAATGAAGAACAAAACCACCACTTGAATGCTGTTAAAATCAGTGAAACGTTGCCGCTAGTTTGATAATTGCTGCGTGGAGTTTTTTCTGTATTTACATTAGGAGCATTTAAGATGTTTGGACAGAGTTGTTCAGACACACATTGCGACGGAGTCCCCGTGGTGTCAACTGTAGATAAAAACCACCCACAGCACGCGTAGCGTGAGAACAACCTGTGTAAATAAACATAAAACCTGTTTAGCATTATCTGGGATACATAAAAGAGTATAATTGGCTAGATATCTGTTTCTGAATCTGCAACTCATTCTCTGTAACACGGGTTAAGCAGCGGTTGTTTAAAGGTGACGGGAAAGCGTAATTGAAAATTGAGCTAATCAGAGATTTCTGGGCTGAGTTACAGCCGCAGCAAGCTGCAGGGAGGGAGGACCAGGGAAGACAAAGCAGAGAGGATTGCCGGCTGGCGCTCAGCACTGCAACGCTCCCTTCCCTTCTCTGAGAGTCTCCCAAAAGACAACAGAGAAATATCAAAACATATGTTGTAAATTATCAGCCAAAACAGATCTTTGAGATGATTAAATTAAAATTGTCACATATTTGTTTTATACAACAGCATTTCCAAACAGCTATCACTGTCCTGAGTCATTTCTCGTAAGGTGATAGGATACTAAAAACTATTTCCAACTTTTATATAAGCAAAATTATCTTCATCCTAGCTTTCAAATTATTTTACATTTCTTTGTTTCAGGATGCAGCTTCAAAGTAAGGACTAGCAGGAGAGGTGGCTAAATTCTGCAAGACACCCTGTTTTCATGGGTCCATGGCCCCGCTGCACACTAAATGCACCAGGAGCATCCCCAGGTCTCCCAAGATCTCCAGGACACACACGCAGACCCAAGGGGTTCAGATACGGGTTAGCATCGCTTCGTCCTTCTTAATTATTTCATCCTTCTAGACCATGTAAGTGTTTCCAAAGCCCTGCCCATCCCTGTTCTCTTTGACATCACTACCATATCCTCCTTTCTCAACCGTTCCCCGAAACAGCTGGCTGGGGACGAGCAGCTCAGGGAACACAGGGCGGTGGGGTCATTGGTGGAGGACGAGGAGGTTTGTACGATCGCCGAACGGCCGGGGAAGCCGGGCACAGCTGAACCGTTGGGATAGCCGGATACCCGGTGAGTTTCCAGCAGGGAGGAGGAAACAGAAATTACAGCCGGTTGGATTAGCTGATTGTCCGGAGAAACTCGGAGCTAACGCTGGCACCAGCTCACCCGATGTCCCTGCTGCTACCTGCCCCTTCGCTCCGACGCAGATGGGAGCAGAAGCCACGGGGTACTGTTTACCAGGAACCATAGCAACTTCCAAGACCATTAGCTGCAATCACAGACGGCTCCGCTACCTGACTGAAGGGCTGGATGTGTGATATTTAGTGTGACCTATAAAAATATCTCTGGAGCAACCTGCGTGCATAAGTGTCACATCAAATGTTTGTCATACACGGGACGTGACACTAGGCACCTGATGGAGCATCATCGCAACTGAAGGGGGATCTGCCCCTTTAAGAGGCTTATCATATTCGGCTCAGATACTACAAAAAAAGTCACCGGGTGATAGCGGCCGGACACAGAGAGTGACAAACAGATCCTCCTCTCTTCCTCATTTATAGGAGCCTATATTCTCAGTTACCAAGTAATTTTATTAAAGACGCACGTTATTACTAGCGCTGACCCAGCGTTTTCCTTAAATGTCACCAGAGATGGCAAAATGCCACCTACAGAAACCTGAGCAGGAGGACAGAGCTCCACAGAGATGGAGAATGAATAACGTTTCCTGGTGCGGTGGCTGAAGCAAGTCTGCAGAGCCACCACCCGCCTCGCTCCTCGCCCCGGGTACAGTGGGATGCTGCTCTGCCAATTGGTCAGTCCAGTACTATGGAAACACAATAAAACTGGGAGATCTTCTCGGAAACTTATCCAGCAAAGTTAAACTTTAAACACCTGAGCCAGCCTTAAGCCAGAACAACAGAGCCTACTCTACTCCTCTCTTCAAAGGGGTTGCTCATAACAAATAGTGCATCTCATTCATTCGCAGGCACCGTCAGATTGCTCTTTACCTTGCGCCCGTTGGTTTGCTAAGTTCACTGCTGCTCTTCTCAGATCATGTTGGCCTTTGCAAGCAAGTTCACGCCATCTGTGTCCGTATTTGGAGCCAGCTTGAAACCCCAAGAGTGCTACTGGAGGTGCCTCAAGTCTCAGCAAACACCTGTGTTAAAAGCCAGAGTTTCTGAGCATGGGGACACATGCTGTATTATAATTATTAGATAATTACAAATATTATCCTTTTAGCTTGAAAATCTCTGTCATTTACACACACCCTCGTTTCACAGAAACAGTTCCAAGGTGTTTGTAATACAGCCTCCTCCCATGATGGTCTGTTTACCTCCTTTTTTGAAAACTGCTACCTAAAAGGAGATATCACATCTACTGGTATTAGACTTATCATAAAGTTCCTTACTTTTGTGGCTGAAACAATGATTTGCACTGGTCCACTTACCTTCAAGCTTTTACGTTCCTTAGATGCTTTCAAACATCTCATTTGCAGAGCTGCCTGCCTTCACACACACGATCTGCGAAGTGTCACCGATGAAATACCAAATTTTCTTCTTTTTTTTTTTTTTTTAAATGTAAAGCAGTTTCTAGATGAATCAAAATTGCAAAAACTGTCTTAGCAATACAGACAAGGCTAGGTCCCCTCTCTGAGGAATGCTCAGTCATTTCTGATCCAACATAAAGCCACCTTAAAAACACCTCCTCCTGACGTAGTCGAGAGAAATGCCGCATTACTTGTGCATGGTGTCTGGGTGAATTTCATGTGGAGCACTCTTGAGGCTCCATTTGGAGAACGAGCCATTGGGAACACAGCCACGCTTAAACTTTTTGCATTGCCTCGATTTTTTTTTTGTGGTTTGTAAATAATTACGGGAACTGTGTTTGAGGGTATTCCATCAGTTAGTAGGAAATGAGGCCTCACAAAGTATAGGAGTCTAAAATATAGTACATATAAACATTTCAACAAATTATTTGAAGAAGTTTTGAAGGCTAAATTAAAAATTGTAAGGTTTCACTTAAATTTAAGACATTTCACTCAGCTCCCACAAAACATCCTGCTGTATCAGGCATTTGACCTCTATAGCATTTGACCTGTTTTTGTAGTATGTAGATTTGAAAATTAATTTGTATTCGTTCTTCACATGCTGGTTGTTTTGGGTTTTTTTTTCTTCTCAAAAGTAGGATATTGTCACAACCGTGTTACAGGGCATTAATTAATGTGGCACTTTTAGAATGGGTTCTTGAGGACTTGAACAGACAGTACTACCAGTGTGTGAAATCATGCCTTTGGCACTCCTGGATACTGGAACAAGTTGGAGAATGTATATTCATTAACTTCAGGCTTCCTTAGGAATTACTAACAGCTACAGAAAGGATGAACTGATGCTATTACTTTCAGAAATATGGCTTTAAGCAAGCCTTTACTTGACTTCTGCCAACATTTCTGAAGCCCAAGCAATACATGAATATGATGTTCTTGCACAAGAATAGTTTTATCAGAAGAAATTACAGTAGTTTCTGGGAGTCCTTATGGCCCTTCAAAAACAATGGACATGATAGGTTAAATTACCTCCTCAAGACAAAAAAAAAAAATTTAGATTTCTATTTAGATTCCTAATGTAAGAGTGGAGAAGAGAGGGAAAACGTAACATGTACGTTGTGTTTGTCAGAAATCCATATTTGTTCAGACAACGAGCACCTTTTAAAACTATATCACTCACCCTATCGATGCTGTCACGTGATGTTAAACACCTGTTTGAGAGACAGGAGTAGCTCATGGCCAAAGACGCTTTTAATTTTTAAAATTCATAAATTATTTTTAAAAGAGAACCTAAACCTAAAAATATTTGAAACAGAATAACTTAGGTCAGGCAATTGAGTATTAACATAGGATTTCCACCCAAACTCAGGTTTGAACCGTATGACCAGCTCCAGTAACATCAACAAAGTTTACTCCACTTACTGGTAGGCTAAATACACTCGTGTTTTGATAACATTAGGAATGTTTAAAATCTCCTCATATTTAATGGGCTTTCATATCTGCCCACTACACACAGCAAACTACTATTTTAAATCATAAGATTGGTGTAACTGGGCCCTAACAAAAGTGTTGCAGAATGTATTTTCCTTCTGATTTTGTTCCTGTGAAGGAAAAAGACTTAAAAATATCAAACTCAACATCTTCCCAATAGGAATAAATTCTACATTACAATTTGTTCAAAAAATGCTATGCAAATAGGCCAAACTTGCTTCTTTCTGCCACTTTTTTCAAAATAGTGCTAAGATAAATGTACAAAAGGAGGGCTTTGCTTTGCAAACAGAGTCTTCTTCCAAGGGAGGGCAGCTGCGTCTTCTTGCTATGTCACTTCAAAATAAAAGGATGTGTACACTATTCCTTTGGAGGTTTTGTATTACTTTAGAGTTTTCATATTATTTTGTGACAAGGTGAATGAAAGGAAACACCAGCCATGATGTCCAAACAGCCTCACTGCTGCACGGGGGATTTCTGGAAGAGCTGGTAGACAACATGCCCCTCTGGTCCACTTCTCCTACATATCGTAAGTTATTTGATTCTTCACCTTTCCTCTCAGCAACAAAAATTACTACTAATAAACTTCATTTCACAACAGCTGGAGTCCCAAGGTCTGCCCCGACATGCGCTGGCTCATACACATCACCGACAAATCGCCGCAGACCGTCGGGAACGGCTGTGCCGAGGAGACAGCTTGCCGTGCTCACACCGCGCTGCACCTTCGTGGCACCAAAGCTGGAGACCAACCTGACAGGGCTTTTCGTGGTGCATCTTGAAAATGCCATGCAAAGGTGTCCAAAGAGACACAGGCGCCGGCTGCCCGTGGGACGTCAAGGACTCTGCGAAGGTGTGGGGATGCAGCACGCGCTGATGGAGGCAGTTCCCAGGCGGTCAGGCAGCCAGGTCAGGCTAAATAACCGAGGTATTATCAAACTTCTTTTTCACAGGTATTCAGGTATTAAAGTGACAAACTGTGGGGATGACTGCTGGCCTGGAGACACTGCCATTCCGTTATTTAATGTCTATTTTTTTAAGTGCCTGAGATTTCCTCTGTAAAAAAATTATGAACTTTACAAAATGTCATTTTTACTAACAGAAATTACAGCTTGAATACCTGAATATGAATATTAAATAAAATAAAAAAGTTCATTTAAATAATGCTAAGGTTGTGACACAAACTGACAACAGCGGGAAAACGCAGAGTCACAGCTGACACTGTCCTTAATTCACACGACTTTTGGGAAGGGTGGGAGGGCAAGCGTGTAACTCCAGTCGTGGTCTCAAGTTTGAAGACTTTCATTGCTACAATTTTGTATCCATGCCTTAATATATTTTAAAGAATTTTTTAATCTTCTTATTTGATAGAAGAAAATATTTTTTGCAGAAATTACCAATTGCATTTAATGCAGTTTCTGTGCTTGCTCCACAGGATGTTGTAGATCATCATGCTGGCAGAGTGGAGGAGCTAATGGCGTTATCTGAAGGTAAACATGTTGGGCAGAGGTACTACCCAGGATCTCGTCTACAAGAACCAAAGTCCACAGCTCTGTTGGCGTGATCGAACAGAATCACTAGGGAAAAATGGCACAAAAGGCTTACACCGGCACAGTCTGGTTTTGTGTGTGTAGGAGTAGCAGGACCTGTGTCCGTGCACCCACGCTGGCACCAGGCACGTGCCACAACCCCACGTGATACGGAGTCACCAGCAAAGGGACGGCGTGTGGCCTCCTGGGCTCTGCCAGCATCCCCACCCTGAGCCGCCCAACCAGGGCTTGGTGGCTGAAGGGAGAAATCTTGGCTCTGTGAGAGCAACAGCTGGTCACCGTGAGTAAGAAATCTACTTTCTAGTCTTTCCCGTTGGTAGAGTTGCTTTTCATCTTGGCGGGGAAGGGAGGGGGCTAAGCAAAAGAGGATTTTAATCAGTTGGAAACAGACGCCTTGAGTTCTACAAACACAGGGCTGGAGCATGCTCAAGATAACATTATTTATGCACTCTGGACACATTGCACAAAACAAGTGGACAGGCAAGGGCATGGCACATCACCATGTACATTAGCTCGCTCAATAAGCCCAAAACCTTCGACCAGCTCCTTTTACACCCACAAAGGATGAGGAGCAATCAAAGCGACAGTCGAGCTGAACTTGGAGAGTCCATCTCTATTTGCAAGCCTCAAGAAAGAGGCAATTAAAGCAAACTGTGCAAACTTTCTCCATTTTTTTTCTAGAAAAAATGGAAAATCTTATTCCTAACTTACTGAAACTATGCACACTCAGAGCTAATGTGTTTTTGCAGAGCTGGCCTGCACTGTTGCCACTTGACAGCCCACGGCTCCTGTAGCCTAAGCGTGTGCGCACTATGCAGGCACAACTGTAACATGTAGACAGACCTTATGCATCCAAACTTCTTTCCAAAATGACCAGGCAAAAAATATGAATTTTCTATCCCCAATTTCAAATACTATCAACGTAGTCATTTACACACTCTAAGCAATAAACGGGCATCACAGGCTAACCCAGGCTGGAGGGACCTCGGCAGGTCACCTGGTCCAACTCCTGCTGAAGGCCAGCTCAGCAGCAGGCTCAGATCAGGGCTGCAGCCAGCCCAGGCTTGAAAATGTCCAAAGATGGAGACCTCTCTGGGCAACCTGTTCTGCTCCCTTGCTGTATTCAAATCGATGAGTGCACCGCATGAAGTCTTTGCTTGCTGCAGAATTATGTGTCCGTTACAAACGCCTGCTGGCCAGAGATCTGCAGAGCAGGGTTATTGTTCCATCCAGGAGCAGAGGGAGAAACTCGAACATCATGAAGCCTTCACCCTGTAAAGGAATTCATTATTCCAGCTTTATTGTAGAAATTAAATAATACTAATAATGTGAACGCTAGTGTGGGACAGGATATATGACTTTGACATCATTGTGCTGTTTGAATGTTATAAAGAAATGAAAAATAAAATCTCTCACCAAGAAATACAATACAATCAAAATATTCTGTGCAAGCCGAGCCCTGGGAGCAGCAGGGCTTAAGAAGTTCATCACACCAAGATGACAACATCAAACCATCAATGCAGAGAAAAGGCAGCCTTTCCCTGATTATTTGTGAGTTAATATCCACTACCATCTAATGAAAACAGGTAATACCTTCGATACTTTATCAATAATATGCAGTCATGGGCCCCAAAACTGAAAACACTTATTCCTGCTCACCCCTGCCTATTCCCATCCCGCTTGAGCCGCATGGAAAAGCTTCAAGCCCAGCAGGCTTTTCTGCGTGCAAGCATTTGCTGCAGTTATTTCTGCAGCGGTAGATAATTAGAAGCACAACTGCTTTCCCACTACGCATAGAGGATGACAAAAAGAACGTGGGATTGTCTTGTTATTAAAATACCTCACTAATTGACCAGGGTTTGAAAACCCCGGCAAAGCCCACTGTCACACTGCAGCGTGCTCCAGGCACCTCTGTTTGCCAAAAGGTAGCTGTGATGTCATCACAGATAAATCTGGGGGTTTCCCACAATAATAAATATTAAAGTTATGTTTGGGTCTCTTAGCCCACCACAAAGGCACAAACGGACGAAGCTGGCTGGAACTGTGTCTTAAAGCCCTCTCTCCCTCGACAGCGCTTCAGAGCGACCACGCTGTCCCTGCAGGTCCCACAGTAGCAATGGGCAGTAAGAAATGAAATACAAAAATAAAGTCACGTACATGGCAATGTCTTGCTTCTTATCGGTCGCTTCTTCCAGTGCTAATATTCAGATGTTTGGCAGATCTGCTGGAAAACAGGAAAAATAGTGAATTTAATTGAATTTATCACATATCTTTGCACCTGAACTCACAGGATAACAAAACTACAATGCGCAAAACTTTTGTACTTGTGTTGCCTCTTGATACGCACTTCTAATTCACAGTTTGAGAACAACATGGGTGAAAGAAGCTCTATAACTCTGGAATTACCAATCATTAGAAAATTACTTCTTTAAATTTTAAAGTTCTTTGACAATAAACTCCTGAGACCCGGAAATGTTTAAATAGAAACGGCTACAAAGAGGAAATACTCTGAGAGCAAGACAGAATTACGTTAAAATTAGCCAGGGAATCTGGCCCACGTTTGTATTTTCCATGTCAAAGTCAAAGACATTTCTGGCCTAAGAGAAGACAAACTGTCTCTCCTGCAGAACCCGCTGCTTCGCACACTCCGTCGCAGTCCCCAGTTACACCACTGTGCAAACCAAAAATATATTTTTAAGGCTGCCTTCCCGGAGCAGAACCCTGCTGGGCCCATTGCTCAGCAAGTGCTCACTCTGCAGTGCCACGCCGAGGCAGGAGCCGCAGGAGAAGTTGATGGTCAGTGCAAGAAAAAAAAAAAAAACACTTTTAAAGTTATGTTCTTGCTAATAGAAGGCTCAGGTGTTTATGAGAGAGAGAAAGACCACCTGCATGTGGAGGACACTCGGCACATCCCGGCGCAGAGACAAATCAATGCATTTGGTGATTACCTTTGCAGGTCACTTTCTAATGCAACTATCCATCAAATTCCCTTTCATTCTTTCAAAATTAAGCAGAAAGAAAAAGATATTTTAGTTTCCCTTTCTTAGCTTATTTTTAACAGAGGCACTACAGAATTATGATGGTGTCCTTTTGGTAAACCAAAATGTCAGACACATATTATTCTTTTAAACATCTCCTGGCCTTTCTCTGAAAGGTTAAGGTGGTTTAAATAAATTTAGTCAAAGTAAATGACAGCTGAGGAAGAGTATTAGAAAACTATACTTATCAACAACCTCTTTTCCTTAAATTTAAACAAGTCATTTACCAAGCTGCAGTTTAAGGAGATCATGACAATATACGCTCTTCTTCAGAAAGACAAAAACAACTTTAAACAGTAAAGAAATGTTGGGTGGAGAAATTACCCACAAGTTAATGAATGTTAATGCCTGGTCTTAACTCCCAGAAAGTTACAAGCCATGCTTTTGAAAATAACCATGCAGCAGCCTGGTCTTTCACATGAAACCTTAAGTGGGAGTTGTCCTTTTCCTGCGTTTGCATCACCTTAATAACAGGACCTCAAATGGAAGGGGCAGGAAAAGTGGGAACCCAGACATCATTCGCATTCGAGTCAGACGAACCACGCTCACGTTCTACAGTTGGTCTGCAATTGCTGTTATTAGTCACGGGAATACTGTTTAAAGCAGAGGGCTGTAGATATATATATTTATATACTATGAGATGCAACTTTAAAAGCAATTCTAACAGACATCAATGCTGCAGACTGCACAGGTACAAAATATTTTTCTAAATTGAAAAAAAAAACCTACCGATAAATCAAATGGCTCTGTAAGGTAACTTAAGAAGAGATTATTTATGAATTTGCATTGATAATTTTGATCTTGAGCTAGTCTCCCACATGAAATAATGATGAAAATACAGCATTTGAGGCTTTCAGAAAGGGAAGGAGGGACTCTGAAGAGCTCCCCCTCCCTGGACTCACCCAAGGGTGCTGCGGGTGCCACCATCCCCTGAGTAGACACTGGCAGGGCAGGGTGGTGAAGACATCGCCCAGGAACGCTGACCTGGACACAACATCTCTGTGCGATGACAAGACAAGAACCCTTCTCTCCTCATCACGCAGGATGAAGCCCCCTCGAGTCATCGCATCCTCACGCCCCTTCCACCTGTGAAAACACCACAACGTCTTCACGATCAGAATTGCATTTTCCTGCTTCTGCGTGAAGCTCTTTAAAGAAAAAAAAACCAAACAGTCCCAAAGGAAATCAAGGCCAATTGCTGAGGGCAGTACCAATAGCCCAGGAAACCTTCCAGAACAGGAAAAGGTACTACAATTGATTTATTGTGCCATACACTCTCACTTAATAGCCAGCGTAGAGGGCCGTAAATTTGCTATATTTACACTCCATATCTCACCAGGTACTGCTTGGTACCAGCTCACAGGTGATGAATGCTCAGGTTGTGACCGTTATTTCCAAAGAAACAACGGAAACCAGAATGACATGGTTCTCACTGTCCCATCAGAAAGGAAACACTTACCTTGCTGATCAGTCCACCAAGTAAGGAGAAAAATATTGAGTGAACAGTACAGCTAACAGACTGTTAGTCAGAGGAGACTTAAGGGTTTCCAATGGAAGAAGAAGAAAGCAGCATGATTAGAAAAGAATCAAAAAATTACAAAAACTAAAAAATTACAAGAACAACACGTCTCAAGTTACTGTTTCCTACTTTGTCTTCCTAAACAGCACATGAAGACCTTTTTTACACATCAGTATAGTGTTTTTCCCATTCACATCTACTGAGAAACCAGTATCGGTGAGTAGATACGGCTGCATCTCTGAAATCCAGGGGCAACACCTGTACTGTACGTTACTGACAACGTGGTCTACTACACCTTGGCCACCTCCACACCAACAGCCAACACGGGTCCCTTCAGAGACTCACTTCAGCAAGTTTCCCTCCCTGTAACGCACTGCAATCTCCATCGTACAGTACTGTACTCACTTCCCACACAGATAAAGTGAAAAAGGGCTCGTTTATTTGGGCCCCAGTTTAAGCACATTTTCAGAACTGGGTTGAACGAGCACCAGGGCCTCTGGCAAACAGCAAGAAGAAGAGTTTGTTACCTCACATCGTTCTTTTTCTAGGCTGTTTACCCCACAGACCAACCCAGAAAGGATGAAGAGAAAAAAATCTTGTGTGCAGATGAAAAGCATGCATTTTGGTACGTACCTCTAGTCTCCCTGGTAAAACAGTCAATGACGACTAGTTAGCGGGGAGGATGCGCTAGCATCAATCCATCACAATGCACGTGCTCCGGAGCCCCATGGCTGTTGCCGATGGCTCCAGCACCTCCTGTGAAGCTGGCCGTGCCAGGGCTCACTGCGTCGGGGGGCAGAGTGCGGGCTCTCCCCCTCCGTCCCCTTGCCCTCCTACAAGCTCAGCTCGCAGCCCAGCGTTCACTACACGCACAGGACAAATGCGTTTATCGACAGGTAACAAAGCAAAGACCTACTGTCCAAAGACTTTCTGTTGCTTTAATTACCACACCATTATGAACCCCTGGTTAAGCATTTTCTTTCAAATTTGTCAGAAAAGCAACATTATCCAACTTTTTGCAATTACACAAAAGCCCAGCTACAATGGAAACATTGGTTTTGATACTCAGTGGCAGAAATTTTATTTTTACTTTTTTACAAGAAAGCCAGCATTATCTGTTCACTGGCCCAGCACGAAGGTCTTACAAATTTCTCCCAAGTTACCATAGAAATGCATTGATTAGAGCATAATTTCAGTTAATATCGTCTCCTTTCAGCATGCTATGCTTGCTTACACTAACTGTGCACCTTCCCCTCGCAGCCGTTTTCATCTTTTGTTCGGCTCAGTAGGTTTCCTAACTGGTGGATTTTATTGAGTTAAATCAAGCTGTCACTTCATCTGCCTGAAGGATGACTCAAATACAACACATAATAATAAAAGAAAAGTAGGATAAAATAATCTTGTCAAGCCAGAAAAACTGATTGCTTGAAGTTGTAGCCTTCAATCAATACACTAATTCCGCAATTTATACCTCTTTCAATTGGAGAGGAAAGAAACCCTGATATGGTATTTCTTGGCTCACTGACCAACTTTGACCTTCCATCTATGTGAACGTAGGATTAGCAGGCACTTCTGCTTAGTGGAATCACCTAGAAAACAGGAAGCAAATAAGCGGCATTTGAGGTTCCAACTAACTTTATTAATTTCAGAAATGCAGGGGGTGCTTATTGCTTAGGCAGCGCGGCTCCCACCCAAGAGACGGCGGAGCAGCCGCTGGTTTCTGCGTTAGGTGGCCATCGAAGGAGACAAAACGAAGGCGCAGGAGCGCGGCACCTTCAGTGTGGGGTCACCCCAAACCCACGCACGTCAGCGGTCCCAGCAAAAAGATTTTATCTCTCAGGAAAACAAAACTGCTACCATTTGTATATCATTTCAAGCTGCCTTAGACGAACAAGCTTGCGCTCTAACCGAGCTTTGCTGCTGCTGGAGTCGGCTGACTGGAGCCAAGTGGACAAAGACAGTTTATTCAGGTGGCTTTAGAAATCAACTTCTTAAGGTATAATGAACCATTTTGTCATTTGTTATTTTTTAACGGCACATCATTGCAAAACCCTCTTTTATTTGTAAACCGTAATTAATCTGCATAGCTTTATAAAAGCACAATAAAACCATTCATTTAAAAATTCTGGATGCTCTTTGGCTGTCAGGTTTCTGCCTTGCTTTCATAATTCCTCCCCTGCAGGCACCAACCAGGAAATAAAAATTCTTTGTTTAGCAAGCCTTTTATATTTCACCCTGCCACCTGCTTGACTCAAGTTGTGGCATGCTATCAAACAGGCCCAGGAACGGGAGTTGTCTTTCTGCCCTGTGCCTTAAAAAGAAAAAGACAAGCCTGTGTAGACTGCTCTATTAGCCGTGATGTTAGAAGTGCCAGTCCGTACGGCTCGAAATAATAAATGTAATTAAGACAGTGGAAGGGGTATAGCTTTCCTTTGACTGGGAAGGGCTAGTGTTTAGTAAACGACCATTTCTCTCTCCTTCCAAGGATGTTCCTGATGTCCTTCCTCCGTCTCACTAACGAAGGTCAGAAACAGCACACTGTTTTCCTAAACAGATCCAAACATCTCAAATACTTCACAAAAGTGGTGAAGAGCCATTGTCTGTGCCTTACCGGGGAAAACGGCTGCCCGGAGAAGCTGCTGGCAAACAGTGGTCCAGCGAGGAGGTCCACCACAGGCTTCAGATCTCACACTGCGTGTCCCGTCATGGCGCCAGGAGACCCTGGTGATCCATCTGATCCAAAATTTTGCTGCTTAAAGGAATGTCACTGACTTACAAAGGGGACTGCGAGGTGGTGATTGGTGACAGCAGGGAGAAGCTGGAGGAGTTGTTGGCTGTTTGACAGGGGTACCTATACAAGACCTTCACCCTTAAAGTCTGTATCTCCTGTACAAACAGAGAACTAAACCCCAATGGCTGATTTAGAGATTTACGCTGTTCCCTTCAACCTGAGAGGGCTTGGATAAAAGCTAAACTTTGCAGCAGCTCTGCTCAATGAAGGTCATCGTCAGCAGCGCTTGCGTTTTCACCCTCATGCCCTTCCATGCCAACCGCTCGCCTCTGGAGTCAGTCCCCACCACATCTCTCACATTCTTAACCATCAAGAACTTGGACTGAGACTCACCTGAACTTGCAGCTCAAGTGTCGTACAAATGAGCTACCAAAAGGTGTTATGGAAGAGGAGTGGTCAGGGGATGTGCGGGTTTATCAGACACTGGGTTCTGGTCCAGGTCTTCCAAGGAGCACTCATATCCTGAGGCCAGGAGCCAGATGTGGACATTTCCAACAGCCTGGTCATTATGGGCAGGTAAGAAGCTGCAGATGTACCTGGGTCACAACTGATTCAGAGGGCTGACGGACAAATAACTGGAAGCATCGCAAAGCCGCTGGAAACTGAGTCCGCTGGTAAAAACAAGCAGCAACGAACATGGTCACTTCAATACTTGCGATATTACTGATCGTTCTAGGATTTATGCAGCCTCTGGCCACACACGCAAGGAGCACAATTAAGCTTTCAAGCTCCTTTTAGCAAGACACAACTTTGATTAACCTTTACCTTACTCAAAGTTTACTTGGAGTATAACACGCTGCGGGAGACATTTCCTCTCTTTTCAGGGGAGCAGATGGTATTTCCCCAGGCACCAGCCCAAGGAAGACGAAACAACTCCATGGAATGTTAAGCAGCCCCTAGAAAGTACCCTCAGCGTAACCACATCTCCCAGCGGGCTCGCCCCCATCCCAGGTAGCAGCTAGTATCCATCCCCTTTATCGCTCCAGTTACTGCTGCGACCGGACGGACTGTAGCTCTTTCTCTGCTTCCTCGCCACCTCTGGAGAACAACAGCATCTCTTTTTAATGGGGGAGCAGAGTTAACGATGCAGTGTTAATGAAAAGAAATAAAGCACACAAGTGCTAGGCGGTCATCTTACACGCTGAACATCCCGACTCCGAAACGCTAAATTATTCAGACCTGGCACCGCTTTAGCGTTGTTCTTTATGTGCAGTTTTCACAGCAAAAGGAGAAACACCAGAGGAAAATAAATAAAGACACAGAAAGAGGAAAATGTTACAGGGTACTAAAATTTTCCCTTATTGGCTATAAGCAATAAATAGAAAACAAATGCAAAAATATTATTCCAAGAGAGATCTTGGTCTCCCCGGACATTTTTCACATCAGTAATTTGGATCTACTCTATCACAGGTATAAAAATACCTGCAGGAAACAAGGGTCTACACCAAAATATTAAGTGCCTTCCTATCTTTCTGCTTTTTAAGGAAAGGGGAATAAAATAAATACGCCGAAGAGGAGGCGCAGCCCCTGAGCCCACTGATCGTACAGTCCTTGGATTTCTGCTGCTACGAGGGATGAAGATGCATCGCATGCCGATCCTTTGAAGCTCATGGAGATGAAGGTTAAGAAGCATTTGAAGTTGTCGGTTTGTTTGTGGCCAGGGAAGCAGCAGCTTGGTGCCCTCAATTCTCAAGGCTGAAGGATGTCACCGTCACTAACCTGCTGACATTACGTCCAACAGGCAGGAATCAAGGGTCAGGCAGCGCCAGTCCAATTTCGCTCAAAGTTTTATTGCTGACACC